>CM076582.1:58506146-58750585 GCA_034641835.2 Pinus albicaulis | reverse complement strand
TTGTTGAAAATGGAAACAAGAAACAGTGAAGGAGGCCTCCTGAAACATCTTTCCTGATCCTAGTTGGAAAGTGATCACCTAAACTAGGTGGGGACCACACATGTGTTTTTTGTCGAAAAATCTATTTTTAGACTATGTCTATTTTTAGACATAGACATATTCTATAAGTTGCGGGATGCTATTTGTGGATGGTTGGTCAAGTTGGAAAAATAGATGGATTTCTATTTTTAGACATATTGGGCAGAATCTATTTTAGATTGCCAGTCTAAAAATAGATATGTCGAATATTATTAGCTCTTAATAATATTTGGACTCTAAACATTATATTATTCTCTTGAAGCACTTCAGTTTGATGCCTGGATGTGGCACATGCAGCTGACAGAAGGAAATACGCTTTTCCTAGGGTTTAAGTGAAGCTATTGCATGAAGACTTCAGTTAGAACTCATGTGAGAGATTTTGGTGGAGTTGATTGAGGAAGTTAGTGGAGTTGTATTCAGATTAACTAATCTAAACATAGTTGAGCTTTTTGTATCCAAGTTAACTAATAGATACAATTAGTGAGAGTGGTGTGAATTAATTATTAATTAATTCACTAATTATAAACTCATAAATCAATTAAAGAATACATCAGTTAACTTCAGTGCATGGACAGTTTCAGTGGAGACCAGTGCAGAAATAGGTGAAAGAGCAGGTTAACTATCGGTTGTGACTATACTATTGCTATTTGCAACACACAGATGGGTGGAGTAACCCATGAGGATTACGCAGTTCAGGCTGGGTGGTTTATCTATATAAAGAGGCCATCCCATAGCTTGAACACGCAATTCATGTTGGCTATCAAGTGGCTAAAGGTTGGAGCATGAGTTTTGCTAGATCTAGCTTGATAGTGTGTAGCAAGGGAGGTAGTGCATGAGAGCTTGCAAAGATCTTTGTACTATGATTGTTACATGATCTCCATGACATGTATAATATACAGATATTTGGGGGTTTTCAGCTTTAATCTTTCCCATGAAATACTGTGTTCATATGTGTGAATTTTTATGGCTTTAATGTGTGCATGCAATTGATTTTATTTCCGCATGTGATGATCAATGGTAGAAGAGATTATGTATTATGCATGAAGCTAAAATAGTGTGTGATCAGGAGAATCTCGGTGGATAACATATTAGTTATTCAAATTTCTACATGGTATCGGAGCTGTGTTATATAATTTCTACATGGTATCGGAGCGATATTGATCATTGGAGCAATTGCAAAGCATTGAAGCGGTTGAGTTTGACGATAAACTCAAGAAACATAAAGATGGAGAAAGCCGGAAATATACATGCATATTGTATATAATTTTCTACATGGAATGAGAGCGAGAATTTTTGGGTGCGCGAGTTTGTAGGGAATATCTGAAAATTTTTGGTGAAATATTTTCAGAAACAAATAGCATATTTGGATTCCTTGCGAAAAAATACCCAAATTAAAAAAAAAAATCGGTTGAATCGGAGCTCGGATGAGGGAGATATCATCGATTTAAAATCAGCTCTTTTGTTAGAAAATTTTGCGACGGCGGGACAATTGCAATGTGCGCGAGCCAAGAATCTACATGCACTAAGGTACAAGATGCATGCAAAGCTTTGAGGTGCAAAGCAGAGGTTAGTGACTTGGTGGTTGAGAGGGATCCTCTCAACATGCAGCGTGAGAAGCAGTCTCGGAAGGTTGTGGAGCAGCCACAACTGGAGATGCAGAAGAATCTTTATAGATTTGATGTAGATGGGATTTCTACGGAGCTTCCTACTGTTGGGAAGCGGAAGGAAGACATGCATCTGATGCTTGAGAGGGAGCAAGTGTTGCATGTAGGCGAGAAAGACATGCAATTGATGCTTGAGAGGGAGCAAGTTTTACATGCAGGTATTAAAGTAGATGGGATGTCTACGGAGCTTCCTACTGTTGGGAAGTGCATGAAAGACATGCAATTGATGCTTGAGAGGGAGAAAGTTTTGCATGCAGGTATTAAAGTAGATGGGATGTCTACGGAGCTTCCTATTGTTGGGAAGTGCAAGAAAGCCATGCAATTGAAGCTTGAGAGGGAGCTGGATTTGCATGCAGGTAAGAGTGAACCTCGGGATGTGGAACAGCCACAAGATGAGGATCATGGAGTGGGAGAAACCACTCATGCAGAGAAATTTCGTGCCAGACGAGCATAGGGAGTGCATGCAGCTATACCATCAGGTGAGAGGTGGGGCGACATGCATGATTAATCTCATGAGGAGATTTCTGGGCAGATTCATGAGATGGTGTGGATCTCATGAGTTGAACCTGGCTACGAGGTGCCCACAGTGCAACAGTAGCATGATTAGTTGGGTTGATGCAGGCAGATCAAAGTGACAGTGTCGGATACTGGAGCGCGAATCAGAGTTGACAGCAAGTGCAAGAGTGCATGGGTGCAAGAGTTCAACAGCGCAGTGGTTCCTAATGACATGTGCAGTTGGCCAAGCAGAAGTCGAAGACTTTGATGATAGATGCTAGATGCATCAAGACTGATTGAGTTGTTTGGAGCCTATTCAGTTTCGGAGATGTTGCATGCAAAGGGTGCATGGCGCATGCATGGAGTTGCATGGTGCATGCATGAGTTTGCATGGCACATGCAAAGGGTGCATGGTGAATGCATGGAGTTGCATGTCGCATGCATGGAGTTGCATGGCGCTTGTGAAGGTTGCAGGGCGAATGCATGGAGTTGCATGTCGCATGCAAAGACAGTCCTTTCTTGTTGAGAGGGAGTGTTGAAAATGGCAACAAGAAACAGTGAAGGAGGCCTCCTGAAACATCTTTCCTGATCCTAGTTGGAAAGTGATCACCTAAACTAGGTGGGGACCACATGTGATTTTTGTCGAAAAATCTATTTTTAGACTATGTCTATTTTTAGACATATGGAGCATATTCTATAAGTTGCGGGATCTTATTTTGTGGATGGTTGGTCAAGTTGGAAAAATAGATGGATTTCTATTTTTAGACATATTGGCGAGAATCTATTTTAGATTGCCGGTCTAAAAATAGATATGTCGAATATTATTAGCTCTTAATAATATTTGGACTATAAACATTATCTTATTCTCTTGAAGCACTTCAGTTTGATGCCTGGATGTGGCACATGCAGCTGACAGAAGGAAATACGCTTTTCCTAGGGTTTAAGTGAAGCTATTGCATGAAGACTTGAGTTAGAACTCATGTGACAGAGTTTGGTGGAGTTGATTGAGGAAGTTAGTGGAGTTGTATTCAGTTTAACTAATCTAAACATAGTTGAGCTTTTTGTATCCAAGTTAACTAATAGATACAATTAGTGAGAGTGGTGTGAATTAATTATTAATTAATTCACTAATTATAAACTCATAAATCAACTAAAGAATACATCAGTTAACTTCAGTGCATGGACAGTTTCAGTGGAGACCAGTGCAGAAATAGGTGAAAGAGCAGGTTAACTATCGGTTGTGACTATACTATTGCTATTTGCAACACACAGATAGGTGGAGTAACCCATGAGGATTACACAGTTCAGGCTGGGTGGTTTATCTATATAAAGAGGCCATCCCATAGCTTGAAAACGCAATTCAAGTTGGCTATCAAGTGGCTAAAGGTTGGAGCATGAGTTTTGCTAGATCTAGCTTGATAGTGTGTAGCAAGGGAGGTAGTGCATGAGCTTGCACAGAGCTTTGTACTATGATTGTTACATGATCTCCATGACATGTATAATATACAGATAGTTGGGGGTTTTCAGCTTTAAGCTTTCCCATGAAATATTGTGTTCATATGTGTGAATTTTATGGCTTTAATGTGTGCATGCAATTGATTTTATTTCCGCATGTGATGATCAATGGTAGAAGAGATTCTGTATTATGCATGAAGCTAAAATAGTGTGTGATCAGGAGAATCTCGGTGGATAACATATTAGTTATTTTGGTTGACAGGGATAATATCTTGTGTTTTGTGGTAGTTGTGTTGAAAGTGTGGTACCTAATGGTTGGCCACTGTATGAATTTCTTGGGTACTGCAAGGTGTTTCATGGTTGATTTTGGGCTATGGCCCCGACAAACCCATCTACATCACAAGACACACCTGGTAACTTTGGTTTAAAATATTGTAGGCGAGGTGCATCTCGAAGGACATGGTAGAGGTATCTGGATTTCACGTATATGAGCTCTAATTGTTGAGATTTATTGATAGCCTCTTCCTCATTTTTGGGGGAGGAATTTGCCACATATTTTGAGATGTATGATGTGATGGATCTCAAAAATAAGTCGAGGAGGATTTTTGCTTCCATATGAGCTTTTCACAAGCTACAATGTTTTCAGCATTCATGAATGTGGTCTAATATGTGCGTAGCAGATGTTTGCTTGAAATGAGTTAGAAGTTCCAGTCCCGAGTCTTGGTGGACAGGGAGCTGAAAAAATGTGAAGAATATTATAACTAGAGAACCAAATTTCCCATGTGATGACCGAGAGGGTTGGCTTATGTACCATTTTGTTGCATCCCCTATGAGGGTGCGTTGAAACAGTCGTAAGCAAACAATGACTTCCATGATATTGTTTGATGAACACTAAAGGTGAAAGGTCATAACATGGTTTCCCGGATCTTCTCCTCGTTTCCCTTTGAATTTTGGCACATTTGAAGGTAGCATGGATTGCATGGGTGGAAAATTATAACCATGTGAGATAGGGTCATTGGTAAACTGACTTAAATCGAGGAGGTTTAAGGAAGCTAAAAATGGAACTTGGAGGTTGTTTTCCATTGAAAAATGATTTTGAACAACTATATGTAAAGGGGTTCCCTTATGAGAGTGGTTGCCCTCGTGGGAACTACATGGACTCCTAGGAGGAGGGTTTTTTGGGCTCCCCTGAGGGGTAGTGTGAGGGGTCCCCTGAGGGGTAGCATGTGGAGTCCCTTAAGGGGTAGTGAAAGGATTGTTTTGACAAGGAGGGGTCTCAATCAAATTTTCACCGATAAAGGATTATCCTAAAACAGTGGTTGTGTGGTGGCTTCTACGCTTAAATGGTGAGAGACCTTGCACACCTCTCGGTAATGGAGGGAGGTTTTGGAAGCGCCTAGAGTGACAGGGAGCCTTGGGGTCCCCTATCGTGTCAAGTATAGTGTGTGCCACTTCGTGTGATGAGGAAATGATATAAGTATCAAAGTAAGTAAATCACATACATAAAACAAAGCGAAAAAATAAAATGATTATTTTCCCTTCAATTTATGCTATGTTATCAATCAAACAAAAAAAATGGTTTTCTTTTGTCTTTGTGTATGATAAAATATCCTATGAAGACTTATTCATTCATACCACTCTCAAAGTAATTGGGCCTTGCGGAGATATATTTTATGACAGGTACTGGGGATACGTCCCGAAATAACTTGTGACACTTCAAACAACTAAAAGAATCAACCAAGGTAATGAATGAGGATTTGGTGCTTCCCACACCTCCACCAATATGGAAAGGATTCCCTAATACTTGCCACTAAGATATCTTCATCCCACGTGAGAAATAAATTCTTTAGCTTCTTGGTATTCAGTTACCAGTACCGAGCTCTATACAGGTCTGGTAGCTCCATATAGTATTGCATGCACTAGACCTAAGCTGAACCCCCTCTAAATTGGGTCTATGATGTGCTCAGGTAGTCTTTTCTGTGGGATGATGAAATATTTGAATCACCCTAAAAGTTAAGTTATATGTTTCAAATGTGTAACATTACCATGGTGGGTTATGGGATGCCTACCCCCAATGGTCCTGACCTGAACTATAAATTCTTTTGTGGCCCGTCTGGGGAAATTTGGTTGGTTCAAGTTATGGTTGCTTTTATGAGTCTTTCTTCACTTATGGTGTGAGAATGTAAGAAAAAATACACTGAGTGCAAAAAGCTCCAAAAACTGGATACCCTTTTGTACAAAGCGTATAGAAGCTTAGTGTCTAACGTGTAATGTGTGTGCAAGTGGAAAAGTGAACATACAAAGTATGATAAGATGTGGATATTTGATGATCCTTTACAATATCCTCTAATTACACTAATTTTTTATTGATCCTTGAATGAAAAAGAAACAATATGTGGATAGTGGGTCACTTACTCTTTTCCTGTTACACTATGTATGCCTAAAGGGAGATGGGAAACTCAAGTGCTTTAATAAAGCTTTCATATGCAAGCCCAAGCTCGTCTAAGAGACTCAAGGGAAGTAAAGATTACTTGTTTTCTGTAGTAACACTTAGTCCTAGTCCCATAAACTAATGAAATAAAAATTATTTGGTTAGTAACAAGATATTTGGATAATGGGCCACTTTCTCCTTTACTAATTAAGTTATGTGCCTTGTGAAAAATAGAAAAATAATTTGAAAATAATATGTGTAATGTGGCCGCTTACGTTTCCCCTTAATTAAGCTATGTGAGAAATGCAATTAAAAGTTAGATATTATGTAAGTACTCTACTGATAGTGATTAGTAAATCAACTAGGCAATCTGAACTAACTGGAAAAAACATGCAGAGGTGAAGGCAATTCTCTAAAGGCTTCCAATCACCCAAGAAAGAAAAATTACAATGGTTTTTTGTGCACTCTATAAACCGCGCAGGTTTTCATTTGCATAAGCGTGCGGACCGCACGTCTATCTTCGACAAAAAATTTACGGCTGATGGAAAAAAAATTGAATATTCAAGCTTCTCAGTCGAAAACAGGTCCAGAAGATCCTACAAAAACTCCAGAGAGGCGATAAATGCACATTGGAGTGATAATCCAGAGAGAAGGTCCTGCAAAATCAATCATTAGAGTAAAGAAGGAAACCATTGAATCACCAAAACTGTAGTGGTGTGTTTGTTGCTATGGAGTACCAAAGACACCTTCTTTGTAGTTGGTTATTCCTTGAAAAAAAATATGGAGAATTGGTCTTTGTTAATGGAAAAACTTGGGTAAACAAATAATTGTAAGTAGTGAAAACAATGCATACATAAAAATAAACTAAAACTAAGAAATAAACACATACACAATGGTTGATGAAGCAAACACATCAACAAATTAATGGAAAAGGGCTCCCTTTATTAACAGTTGAATGTAGAAAAGACACAATGGATGAATAATAAAAACACTTGGAGAGAATTGTTTGAGAAATGGTGATAAAAATTCGTCAACAAGTCCCTTTCCTCAATCTCCTTGCAGGCTTCTTCTCTCTCTCAAAGAAGTATGAAGACTCTCTCAATGGTGAAATCATCTTCCCACTAGAATTTTATATTGCTGAGGAGCAATTTTTCCAGCATAACAATGCTTCACTTCTTTTTTTTGGCTCTCCAATGGCATTTTTATATAGAATTTTGAATTCATCTTCCCTCTCTTGGTTTATTAATGAGAAAATGACTTATGATTAGGACAAGAGGATCCCTTGGGGGTTGTATATCTCTAAGTCGAATCAAAATCGGTTTTCCATGAATGGTACATGTCAGGGAATCCAATCTTCCAAGTATGTGAAGTGGTCCTGGACTACTAAATCAAACTTTTGTTCGACTGCATGGCCACGCAGGTAGACTTTATAATTAAAACGTTTAGAGAATTTTTTATTTTTGTATTTCATGATGTTTTTAGCTGGAAAGTCTTCACTTGTACATTTTTTTGGACGAATTCGGGTTTCATCTCGATTATACAAATGTGTGAACGATTTTTTTGTGTTAACACACCTGAAAAATACAAGGCTATGCATGATCAACATAAAACAGAGAATTCTTTCAATGTGGTAGCTGACAAAGTATGGTTATAGTTCAAAAAAGAGAGGCTACATGGTCTCTGGTAAGAAAATCAATGTTTTGTGACATTGTCCCTTTGAGATACTAGAAAAGGTTGGAAATAATGCTATAGACTCAATTTACCCCATACATGTGCATTTACTCAGTGGTGAATGTAGAGAATTTGAAACTTTATGAGCCTTCAATACTAGATCGGGAAGAGAAACAGGTCCTACCTTCTGTAGAGGATTTCAAACCAAATGCTCAGGCATAGTTGACAAGAGGTATAACTTTGTAGAAGAGGTACATAATTATAAGAAAATGACATGATGACCATTGGTATATTGGGTTGAAAGGTTAGCTTCCAGGCTAAGCTGAATGGTACATCCAAGAGAAGGTGGAGGAAATTTTTCCTCGCCTAATTCAGTAGAAGCTTTTAGGGGGGGGGAACCTTCAAAAATGGGGAGGTGTGATCGAGATTAGATAATTTTATTATTTTTCATCCATATCAATGCTTTTAGAGTGGAAAAAAGTGGAGGAATTAGCTCATAGGACCATTTTTACCAACAGGACCTATTTTGGAAAATTAGGGTTTGAAACCTTTTGGAAGTACTGAATTTTAGGCATAAAATAACATTTTTTTGGGGGTAGAATGTTTTCGCTTAAGTGAGGCAACTTTCTATGTTCTTCTACACACAAATACCTTTCTGGAAATGCAATAACTACCTCAATCAAAGTTTGTATGCAAAATGTATGTCAATTGGAATTTGACCTTCCTATTTTAACCACCATGATTTGATAGAATGCCATGTCAAGCCTCATTACTCATGGAAAATGGGAGTGCCACGTGATCATGGTGAAGAAGAATCTAGAAGAGTCGATATTGTAAGTTGTGAAGCTTAACCACTAATAGGCTATTGAGTTGTGTTACAACCGAGTGATTAGGAGGAAAACAAATTTCATTCTATTCGAGTGCATTTTGTTCCGTAGATGAGAAGAGTAGCCAAAATGAGATAGAGAGAGAGAGAGAGAAAATAGAGAGGATTTTTGCACTGCAATAGTCTGTGGGCAACAATTATCAATTATTTGTACTTGCATCCATTTTCCATTCATAGAGAAAGAGCAAAGCAACCTCACCTTCTAGTTGGGTTTTATCTCGAAAGGGTTTCCCAGGTTATATCTCGTGTTAATTTGTGGTTTTTGAGTTTTAGTTTTTTGTTCTCTATTTTTTACATAATTATAATTTTCATACATATGCAATAAACAATAATTTACATATCCATAAATCTAAGGAGAAATAAAACTTCACAGTGTAGATTTCATATTTTATAATATATTTTAGTAGATTTGTTGTGAATATTTGTCTAGTGGAATATCCATGGTGTTTTATAGATCAAAATGGAACAAAACTACAATATTGCATTAACAAAAACTTTAGGAAGAAAAGGACAATAATTTATATCCTCCCCTAGCTCGAATATAGTAAGTTGTTTTATACACAACATTGGAGTCTAAATTGGATTAAGAGGTGGAAGGAAACCCATGAGAATCTTCATATTCTCAATTTATTCCCTATCGATTACAATGGTTCACCAAAATGTAGAAAATATCAGACAAATGCTAACTTATTTAGTTGTTGTTACAAGTGGAAGCTGGGTCACTCTTCCATTGTGGTTAGGAGTTCCCTACTAGAAACCATCTACTTTTTGTCACTTTATTCATTAGGCGGTTAAATTGTCTTCCTGCAATTTGTTGGTGAAAATTGTGCAGATAGAGGTTGGTTGGAGTTGTGATGTGCTAGTTAACCCCAAGTAGTAGTAGTTATTCTCAAAGGATAATTATCAGTGTGTTGCAGTGTTAAAATCAAGCGCATTATACAAAAATAGTTGCAACTTTGTACTTCACTATTTTGTAGTGACATGTTGCAACACTATGCTTTGTTGTGTTGCAACATCATGTTATAGAGATATGAGTTCATTGGTGGAATCTGAAAGTGTGGCAGCAACACACGAGGGTATTACAGCAACTATATTTCACCTCTACTTCATGAGTACCTTCCTGAGCCTTCTTGAAGTTGTTCACATAGATTTTCATAGGTTAGCATAAAAAAGTAAATTCATTCCTAAATACATAAGAATGAAAACTAAAGTAAAATAATAGGAAGATAATTGTTCCTTTATTAAATATGCATCGATATGGGAGAAATAGGTGATAGTGTGGTATGAAAAGAGAAAAATGCGCTCAAAAAGGTGTTGGATGAGTGTTAAAAAGGTGCTAATTTGGGTGCCCATCATCTCTCCGTAGCTAAAATTGTTGCATGTCTTATGAAAATAGGCAGTCAGTATAAATTTTAGAGGGTGTGGCTCCCATGGAGATTGTTGACATTGAAATCAACTTCCTTGCTTCATGGGAATGCTAGTATCCTTTTCTCTTTTAAACCTCTCTCCAATAATCGTGCTCTTCCTTATTGGTCATGTTGTAGTCTCTTTGATATCATGGGGAAGGTAGCCAGATCACAGGATTGTGGAAATTGAGGCATACCCATTGATTTCCACAACTTTCCATGTATTTGATATATCAATGCACTCTCTCTAGTGCCACTACAGGATTAATAAGGTTGAATGGGTCCTTTTGGTGCATATCCCATATATCCCACTTCCATTGCTAATTAAATCCTTCCACACTTGTCTTTGATAATATATCAATTTTTGTTCTACAATGCCTAATGACTTCTTGTATGTTTTGGGCCATAAACTCTACATGTTGTATAGATTTCACCCAGTTGTAATGTGTAAGGAGGACATCCCTAGTATCATAATACTCCCCTCTTATTCATATATTGTATTTGAAGTTATTATTTTCCACCTTATGAGAAATTTACCGATAAATGTGGTTTTTTAGGTAAGACACAAAGGATTTTAGCTAAACAACCCCCATAAAATGGTTGGGATTCAAAATTGGATTGTGGATGGAACAAGATGTTAAGTTGGTATAACTCACATAGCAATCTATTCTCCTCATTAGTTCTTGCATAATAAGCTTCTACGAAGGTATTTGGAGAAGTGATTTCACATGATTTGATAGTCATGATAACCTTCCTTTGAAACATGAGGTATTTCTCTTGTAAGTACATGTTGTACATAGGGGAGGGATCCCTATAGCTAAGTGTATATGCTACCAATAAAACAAGATTAATCTTTTTTATTTCTATATTATCTACCTATCACTAGAGTTTGAGGGTTTTCTCAACTTCCTCCTTCAATTCCTTCCTATAGTTATCCCATTTGGATCTATGGGATTGTAATTGATTTTCCCACTTATTCCTGAGTCTTTTGACAACCTATAAATGCTCGTCTATAGGAAGTACCCTTTCTTCATAATATGCCATCATTCCTTTCCATTTTCTATCCTTATCTTTTGCTCACACATCTAGGAGATCTATGTATACAACCTTGTCTTCTATTAGGCTCTATCTTAGTGGTTTCCTTTATCGGTTAAAAATTGTCATTTTCTATCTAAACAACCTCCTCTTGGGTAGGAAGTTCCTCCTTTTCAATTTTTACCTATGCCAAATGAATAAGATCTTATTTTTGCCTTATGTCAATGAGCTGCACTACCTTAGCAAGGAATTTTGATCCCTTAGAGGATTGGTTTCCTCTTAGTCTAGCCTCTAAAGTTATGATTTTGGCTTGCATGTTCTTATTTATTTTTTCAAAAAAAATATTTTTTATAATAATGAATGAATTCAAGGGATTGAAGGACATAATACCTAAATATTTATTTTTCTTCATGACCTTATATATTTTCCTTTATTTTTTAGTAGAAACACTAGTCTGGGGAGCTTGTATTCTAGCACTTAGTGCTGCAACCCTTCCTTCTTCCTGAGTTGTAGCATAATTTCCCTACAAGTTATGCAGTGTTGGTTCTTATGCTACAGCAAAGGCTTCAATATCTCCTTCCTCCAAACCTATTGGTTCTTGTGTTTTAGTAAGGCCTCTTTCTTCTCCAATTTCTTTACCGGTTATTTTTCTTTAACAAGTCTTTTATCTTCTCCAAATTATCCTATTGCTTCTTGTGTATTAGAAGGGATTTTATATTCTCCAATTTATATTGTTGGTTCTTTTGTTTTAGCAGGGATTTACTCTTCTTCTTCATATGCTACAATAATTTATTCTTCTTCTATTTCCACCCTTGTTGGCTCTGGTGCTATAGTGAAAATTTATATGAAGGATATTAAACCACCTTTAAAACATGTACTTCTTATTTCACCTCTTCCTCCACCTCTATTGGTTCTCATGTTGAAACAAGGGTTTTTGACTCCTTTACAACAATTTATTTCGACTCTTTATTCTCTTTCTCCTAGGCACTATGGGTGTAGGATTTATAGGCATCCACCTCAATCTCCTTATGAGGGATAGGCTCTCAGTGATTTATAGATCAGTGTCATGGTTCCTTGTCCTCCTCTTTCTCTGTCTACTACTCAGTGAATACTCATGTTCTAGGAGTTGCAATAGATTCATCTTCGGGGGTCATAGCATCAGTAACTTATGGAAAAGTTGTGGAAACTAAAAATTTTGGTGGAGTTTGCAATAGCTATTACTTTATCCTCAACTCCCCACTCTAGTTCTTGCAAAATTTCATTCCAAGTGTGATCATCTCTTTGGAGTGAATACTTCAGCAACAATTTTATCAAGTTGTGATGGGAGAGAGCATATTTTGGCCTATTATATTTCTGAACATTGGAGGTAATCTATTGGAGTGTCCTCTAAATTAAGAAATGCATGTTGACTAGTGTTGGTATCACAATTGGTCCAACAGTAGAAATCAATGCCAATATATGACCCTGTGGCTTCCCTCACGTGTGAATTATCTCTGCATGATGAGGGATACTTCTGCCCAAGGTGTCGACAGAGACTTCTTGTCAGAGCCACTTTCTTTCTTCACCAAACTCTCTCTTGGCTCAAGAAACTGCTCCATCAATTCAAGTTTTTGATTCCTCTTGAAATACCATCATTCTCCAACCTGTGGGATCGCAAAAAATATGGTTATGGTGTCTTCATCAACTTGGACCATTGTTCCTTGTACCATAGACCTGTCATGCTGAAAATTCGGTGCAAATTTCAAGGTGATGGAATTATCATACCCTTGCAATAGCTCAACATACCCTATCCAACTTGTAGCTTGAAAAAAATCTTGAAGTTTGTTTTAGGCCTATAAAAAGAGTATATTTGTGGACTAGATGATTCAATGAACCTCCCATTATTCTTTCTCATTATTTAGATAGTTTTCTTACTGGAAGTTTGAATGAATAATTTGTCGGGGTTGATGGTTTCTAAGTGATGTTGGGTAATCATGCATTGATGGTACAAATTGCATCATGCACTAATGGTGGCGATGAATTGTTATGGTGAGTGATGCATGAAGTATTGTTGATATAAGTGAGAATCATGTCTATTAATTTCATTCATTATGAAAAAGGAAAGACATACCTTTCACTACTTATCATGGGTTGTTGTTCTTTTCTGGGTCAGAGGTGGAAATTTGTCATGTCCCATACCTTTTTATGATGTCATACTTTCTAAAAAATTAGTATTATCCATTATAACAAGGGTGTTTCAACACTGGGTGTTGCAACATTGGGTTTTGAAACATTGTACGAATTGACGTCGTAACAATTACTCCAAACTAGTATTGCAACATTTAACATTTCAAGAAAGTTAGTAGAGTTGTGTTGTAACATTATCGTTGCATTGGCCTATATGGTGTTGCAACAGAGATGCAAGGTCCACTCTTATAGGGGGTGTTGTAGCATATGTTTTTCAAAAACTATGTTGTGATAATTGTGTTTTTTCTATCTTACGGATAATGTGCAGCTAAGGCCATACCCTTCTACTTCTTAAGAAAATTTGGATAAAATTTTATTAGCATCTCAAAAAGATATAAGGAATATTCAAACCACATGAGTAGGAGAATCCTAACATAACCATCATGAAACTATGAAGTTCTCTTCTACTTGTGAGTTGTTTACTTTTTTACTTTATTAAATATATATATATATATATATATATATATATATATATATATATATATATATATATATATATATATATATATTCTCTTCTACTTGTGAGTTGTTTACTTTTTACTTTATTAAATATATATATATATATATATATATATATATATATATATATATATATATATATATATATATATATATATATATATATATATATATATCCATTTTCTTTATTCTTTTAACATGTCATGTGCCAAACAAGTTGTTTTTCATATGCCATGCACCCAAGTGTTACTTTTTAGGGATCTTAACAATTGGAATTTAATATATATCTTCTTATATTTTTAACAAAATGTAGGAATGTATCATCTAGAAGGGACTTCTCCCATACGGACGATCTCCAGGTCACTCTCAGGCCATCCTTCATTGATCTTCTTTAAGAAGGCTTTTTTTAACAGGGGTCTATGGTATAACCAAAGTTGGTGTCTACTTTCCATCAACGGGGTTCTTTCCTCATCAATCATATGAATATTGATGGCCCCATTTTCATACACAATGTCAATCATAGGGTCCAAGCTAAAATATGTGAAACTTTCTTCTGAAATTCTTGAACTTTGAATCAAACAATAAGGCCCAATCTCCAACTTTGAAACTTTTTTCTTTATGAACTTATCATGTCATCGATCTCTCCAATGCTAAATCATTTTTTTCTAATATAGGGTAGCCTAAAAAAGTTCATCCAATTCGATTATATGGATAATTCTTTGTTTTTGTGCTTCGGATAGGTCCACACCAAGTTTTATCAATGTATTTAGGGTCTATATTTATATCTCTATTGGAAAAATAAATGTATTCCCATAAACCATCTCATACATGCTATCTAGTAGGCCCATAATTCTTCAAGAAGTCGGTCTTGCTAGTCCTTAAGATGCAATCAGGAAAATTATGTTATAATTTTTTCAGGGTTCTTATTCATCCCTTATACATGCCCATTATACTGTAGATGATATGGTGTTGTTAACCCATGTTTTATTTTATATGTTTCCATGAGGTTCTTAATGAGCCTTGAAGTAAATTTTGTTCCTCCATTGGTGACGATTTCCTATGGTATCTTGAATTTTCTTTCTCTGTTGTAGTTAGGAGTTCATTTGCTTCTATTCACTTTGTGACATAGTCTATTTAAACCAAGATGTAGGAGTTGCATTGAGAAGGGAGATTGATAGGTATAACAAGGTCAAGTGCCCATTTCTCGAAGGGTTATATTAGTAGTTGTGGTTGTAACGATATCTCATTTGATTATACTTGACTTCCTATGCATTGAAAACTTCCATACCTCTTTACATACTGCTTGGAATCTCTAAATATTATGGGCTGGTAGTACTCTTGATGGAGTAATTTACATTTGGTCCTCTTTTCTGCAAAGTGACCCATAGAAGGTTCATCATGGAAATCCCCTAGTATGTCATGGATCTTTTTCTCTCACACACATTGTTGGATATTGAGATCTAGCCTTGTATAGAAGAGGCATTTGTCGATCCATGAAATTATTAAACTTTTCTTCATGATATTTTGTTGTTATTTCAAAGGTAGGTTAGGTGGGATTTTTCCTGCAACCAAATAGTTAGAAATATCTGCAAACCATGGTGAGTTAGTAGATACTACAAAGAGATGTTCATCAAGAAATGAATCTTCAACAAGTGGTTCATTCTCATTTGTTGTAAGCCTAGAAATAAAATATACCACTATGTTATCTTTTCCTGATTTATTATTGCAATAACAAAAACCATCTAGTTACCCTACCATTAGTGATTAGTTTGTTCATTAAATATTTAATGGCAGTAGGTTAGTATGTACAATGATGAAGTATTTAGTTATATAGTGCCAAAATGTATTATTAGCATGAATTCCAGTAAGAATATCTTTTTTTTACTATATATTTTAGTTCTACATGAGAGATATTTTTACTAATAAATTAAATTGCATTGTCTTTTCCTCTCTTGTAGTACCCCATTTACAACACGGTTATGGTAGATGTATCATGCTTTTTAAGTGCATAAGTCTTCTAAAATTTATAAAAGGTACCTTAAGTTGTAAATATTGTGAATGTTATGTTATTTGACCATGAAAAATTTTCCAAGTGAGACTTCAAGGTCAAGGCTCCACCAATGAATATTTTAGCTAACCTAAGAACATTTTTTCTTTTATTAAGTTGAGGGTATTCTTAGGCCTATGTAATTGTCATCATATTAAGTATAATTAAATCCATATAATAAGCATTAAATGTACAAAATAAATATAATGAGTGATTAGTTGGAGTAAGTACAATAGCTCCAACCATTTCCTTAATATATAATATATAAATGCACATGAAGACTTAATCAAAATATGATAAGAATTCCTTACCAATATATATTTTTGTCTAATGTGTTTGTTCTGGTTGGTATTCATAAAATAGTCCATTCATGTCTATTTGTGAAGGCTTTGCCTTCAAAATTGATTTTGTTATCATCGATACTTGAATTTAGGATTGTAGCAATATTAAATCAAGACGATCTTAACCTGCAAGAAGAAAAGATTGATAGGATTAACCTGCAATTTAAAATATGTTCAAGAAGAAACCCTAGAATATTTATTGAGGAATCTCATAATTTTGTGTGGAAAATAGTGACTGTTCATATTTGAATCTGAAGAAGACGCTTGTAATAATACATGACGAGATCCTGATTCCAACCATTTCAATGATGCCTTGTCATTCTTTCTTTTATTTCATGTGCTTATAGTGGATCATGTTGGATCATGTTGGATTATATTTTGATTTGTGAAGCACGTTAACACTATATGATCCCATGATAAATCAATTCCCAAGATGTGTCAAATTGAAGACCTACCATGTGGACTTTAAGAGTTGGTATGACTTCCTTTTTTCTTTTTTTTTAAGAATGATGCCTTGTTGAGTTTAAGAGTTGAGATTATTATATGCATTTATACATTACAATAGCCTTTGGTTGTATCAAGTCTATAGTTTTCATTTTTAGCTTGTAAACTATTCTATAGCATTGCTACAACCACCAATTAAAATTAAAATAGTTGTATTTTGGTGTTAAACAATTGCCAACTATGGAATCAGTACTTGTATCCATTAAACAAGAATTTGAAACTGATGGAGGAGCATTACCACTTTTATATAAGAATTGACTAACATCGATTTCAATTTCTTTGCCTTTTTTTTGGAATCTATTGACTACATTGAATAATCAACTAGGTCATGGTCCACTGCAATTGTTGGTCGACTTTACTAGCTTCTATTCATGGCAGCGACGGATGTTGTGGATGAATTGTTGCCTAAATATGAATTTTTGAGAGATATATTATTGCATTGGTCACGAAAATACCTAGTTGGCATAATTTGTATCAATATTCGATTTTTTGATCAAAATAATTCTTATTTCCTTTAGGTCATTCAAGGGATTATGCTACCTTGTCAAATGTAGAGAAATATATGGGGATGTTTCATCCACTATATATTTATGTTAACCTCGATTCGATATGAAAATATAAAAGGTGCAAGAGGAAGTTGACCACTCCACTGGTTGACTTGGCTAACATGCAGAATAATTAACATGGTTGACATGTGTCATCTCGACCTGTGTTCATCATCTGTTGGCCCTATCCACTTGGGAATATTCGATTATAGGTTAATGTCACCATGAAAAATCGAATGGAAATCAATCGACTTGGGGCAGAGGCCAGTACCATGATATGGTTAATTGATTCATTACTTTACATAATTGATGCATTACTTCAGAGATACTAGTTGAAGGTTACAAAGGGTATTTAGAGGAATATTTTTGTCTGTATACAAACAAATAAAAATTATTGACAAGGAAGAAACAATTACTAAATGAAGTGCATGTAGAGAGTTGGGAGATTATCAAGATTAGGTTGAGTGTTTTCTATGCCTCAATGGTCACTTGATTGGAAACTACACCCTTCTTCCTCTTTCGGATTATACAATGGCGTCAAAATAAGAATGATTCACTAAATTACTACTTAATGTAAGTACATAAATATTTGGAGGATAGAACTGTACGGTGGATGATATATATACAATGTGATAAATTTTAAAAGTGTTGGGCCTCATGGATGATAACATTTGACACTCATTTTACATGGTCACTTTTCCATTTTGGTGATGTCCATGGTGAACCTCTATAATGCAGTTGCAACTGGGTAACCAAATTTCTCTCATAAAGGTACTCAATGGTCGCTACTCATTATTGAAATTGTCCATATTAATGTATTGTTGAAACTATAAATGGAATCTCAAAGTAGAAGCGAAATTTACTTGAAGAATAGTTGGGTTGAGTTTTTTGTCGACTGAGCCTTTCAATCACATTATCTTAATTAAAAATTTGGGAGTGGGTGAAATGTGAGCCTTATCTAAGGTAGGTTATCCTCACAACCTTATAATTTAAATCACTTTTTAGTTTATGAGATCGGCTTTTGGACGACACCCAGTGATATTAATTCAACAATTGTTGTAAAACAACCAATGATAGAAACATTAGTTGTTTACTAGTCAAGTTAAATGTGTCCTTCATGTAATACATCAAATACAAACTTTGTATATCTACATAAAATAACAACAACAAATAAATAGAAAAATTCATTAAGTAGCAACACTAATTGAAATCAAGTTGAAGAATAGTAGCCTAAACTCTTGGAAAAAACAATTGCAACATGTGAGGCGCAAAGAAAGCAGTCAAGAATGAGATCAGACAAGATGAACACGCATACAAAGAGCTTAACATAAAATATTATGAAAACATAAAATTGAATTGATTGAGACCCCTAGTATAATACTAGCAGAACAGGGCATTGGGTGGTGGTGTCGAATGCCAGAAAGTGGACAAATGCTAGGTTGAATGAGGAATGAACTCCACCATAAGGTGTGTGCAGATGTGAGATGAGCACATGATGATTTAGGCACTAATTCATACCCATGATGGTGTAGTAAGATAGTTAAGAGGATATTGTTGGGTGAGTAGAAAAAGGGCACTAGAGAGACTCATTGATTGCACAAGCACCTACCAAATTGAAGGTGAAGGCTAAAATGTAAACATGTCATAGTACTATTGTTGCAAACTTACTTGGGACAAGTAAGGAACTAAGGGTGGGGGAGATGTTGAGGGGCCTCTTAGACCTATGTAATTGTCATCATATTTAATATATTTAGTATAATTAAATCGATGTAATAAGTGGTAATTGTACAAAGTAAAAATAATGAGTGATTGGTTTGGGTGGGTACAACCGCTCCAACCATTCCCTAATGTATAAATGCACATGAAGGCTTAATGAAAAGATAGCTGGAATTCCTTCCCAATATCTCTTTTTATGTGTAATGTGTGCTTTCTTGTTGATATTCACGATATAGTATGTCCTTGTTTGCATGTGAAGGATTTTCCTTCAACAGGTCTAAAAGATGAAATATATGAATTATATATCCATGATATAATTTGAAACTAGGTTAAACTAAGAAAAATAGGGAATATGGATACCTTAGGAGTGATTCCTAGGAAAATATATGATATGATAATTAGATCCTATTAAACTTATTATCCCTTTGATTTTTAAGAATTATAAAGAGAAATAAATGCCTTAATATTTAGGAATATTAGGCCCATCACTTCCAAATGCTCACCTACCACCTTCCCACTATGAATACATTTTCTTAGACTTGGGAGGGGTTCTTTGTTATTCCTTAATTCTCTTCCACCTCTTTTTTACAAGATCGTGCATGATAAGGCTAAAAGGGGAGAACATGCTACTTGAGGATGAACTCTCGTGTTATACTTAAATATTTTGCTCTATATTGTGAAAGAGAACCATGGAGGGTGATTATTGATTATATGACCAAAATTCTTGCTCTTGTAAGGGATAGCAATGAGGGATTGCAATAGATGATGGTTACAAAGTAGTTTAATGGAATGTCCCCAATCTCATTAGTTTTAGCTATTATTATGTCATACCTCAAAGGAATAGGATTCAAAGAGGTGGTGTACTATTTAGTGCTAATAAGGTTGTGTGGTTGAGTTTTTGCATTAGAGTGTTTTCACCTTATTTTGGACTACCTTGTTTACATGGATATTAAGTATGTTTTTATACTATCTATGACATTACATATCATCATAAATTTTTAACTCTTGAAAACCCTAAAAAAGTTTGAAATTTTTATTTCTAATTTTTTTTAATTATAAAACAATATATTAATATAAATTAATCAATTCTCATATATATAATTATAATTTTTTAATCCTTTTCAAATAACATATATGAAATCACCCCTGGATATGGGTGTTCGTGAGACCACCAGCATGATTCCCCATGATTGCCGTCAGCGGAAACCACCTGGCACGCTTCCCTCACCAAGTGGCAGTTGTGGCCTTTAATCCTCCTCATTGACTCCTATTGTCCTTGTACCAGGCTCCCCTTCTCTCGTGCTCCTACAATAAATTGAGAAATTCCATGGACATTCTCTTCTCCAGACTTCATGCTCCCTTAGACATTGCCTCTAGCATTCCCTCCGACTCTAGCTCTATGACTCTACTATGTTGCAAACCAACGATGGATCATGACAAGGTAGATTTCAACACCCTAACAGAGGTAGAGGTTGTGGGTGTCTCCCAACCACCTTCGACGATGCCACCATTACTACAATTTTTAATTATGGAATCTCAGAGTCTATCATAAGAGAATTTCTTGTGATGGAGGAGGTGGAGACTCGCAGAGGTCGTCCGATGCTATGGGATCTTTGGAACCTCCTCGCCTGCCAGCTGAAGGAGAGAGGCTAAAAGACTTTGGATGGATATTTGAGCTCTCAACCCACCAAAACCATTATTTCTCCTCACTTAGGCACTTGGACAGAGACCTTTGCATAGAATTTTTTCCAAACATCCCTTCCTCCTCTTCACCTTCTCCCTCTCCCTTGTACTCCCCTCTTGTTGGCTCCTCATATCCGCTTGTCACATGTGCTCCCATGGCCCATCCCCCTCCCTGCCACACTCTCATCCCTTTGATGTCTGATGTTCCTCTCTCCACCACTCCTCATCCCAATCCCTTCGACTGTTACATGCTAGAGGAGCTTCTAGCGAATTCTTGAAACATGAAAGCTGAAGGTAGTGCCTAGGTTCAATGTGGCTCTAGTGTGGCAACCATGCAGTTCCAATGTGATAAAATATAGCATCCAGACTCAAGGTGATTCTCAAGTTGGTTCTCTTAGTCTGGTTTTGCTCAATGGAAAACTCCCAATTGTGTTCATTTTGGTTTGGCTAGCGAATATGTGGCGCAGAGTCTCGAGGCTTTTTGATAGTTTTGGTGCCTCACTATTTTTAGTCTCTAATGAAAATCAGTGTAATGCTAGATCTTAGGCTCATGTTTTTTTCTGATTTTCAGTTGTTTTTTAATCATTGTAAGACCTATGATATATGGTTTCTCCTTTTTGGGGTAGAGTCTTTCAGTTCTCATCTCTGGTTTCCTCACATAGAGGTAGAGAATGCACTCATCGATGTAAAATATGTAAAATATGCAAAAAAAAATTGCTTGTTAATACAATGTAAATACGTTTTGTTACCAAATATATATATATATATATATGAAATTAGAGTTGGTTTTTAAAATAAAGAATAAATGAAAAAGCAATAATGATTACAATCTAGAACTTTAGTTTCATAAGTTTATGGTTCTAGGTTTTTAAAAAATTTGAAATAATAATAAATTATTAAAAAATTAATATTTTTCTTTGTTAAATATATTTTATTTTAAAAAAAATATAATTAGAAAGAAAAGTAATATATAAAAATAATAATAATAGTTCTTTAAAATACATATACATTAAAATATTTTATTTAAAATTTTATGTATTTAAAATTATTAATTTTAAATATTTAAATTTTTATTTTATGAGGGTTTGAATAAATAGTCATTAGGTATATTGTTAAGTTTTTTTTTAATTGTTAAATAATAAAAAATGCGTGTATATATATAAATATATATATATATATATATATATATATATATATATATATATATATATATATATATATATATATATATTATAAAAAAAAAATATGATACTATGAATTTACTCAACAAAACCATACATGCACCTCTGGCTTATGATAGCTTCAGGATCTAGAGCCCCCTCCCCCTGTCTCTTCCTTTGGCCCGTGATATTGTTTCTTTCAATGTGCTAGTTGTTGGTGGCCCTCAATTTCAATGTTCATAACCTTCTAGGTTTGTCAAAAGGTTGGAATATGAAAAACCAAAGATTATAGGCCACACCAATCAATCCTACATGATGGACCTCATACTTTCATATTGAGGTTTAATAAAAAAATTCACTGAAGTTTGGCCTTATTTAAGGTCCTTGAACCTATGGATTGACAAAAACTAGAAACCTCTCATTCAAGGGAAACTCTCAGTGTCCTTTTGTGTCTAGGGTTTCTTTACTTTTCTATTTGAGAATAAAGAAGACCAAGGTTTAATGTTTCATAATGGGACTTATTTGATTACCACCCAAGTTCTCTATTTAGATTGTTAGAGCCTTGATTTCAACCCAAAATATGATGTTTCGTCTGCAGTTCTAGTATGGGTGAAATTTCCATCTTTTCCCTTACATTGTTGGAATGAGAAGACCTTCAAAAATACTAGCAATGCTCAAGGTCAATATGTTGATCGAGTTGAGCCACATAATGGGATTTTATCTTGTGCTAGAATTTATGTTGAGGTAGATATGGATAAGGGTTTATCAACAACCATTAATTTGTAACTGGATAAATAAACCCATATCCAAGAAGTTGATCGTCATCAACTTCCACTTTAGTGAAAATTATGCCATGAGTATGGACAATTTTCCAGAAGTTGCAAAAAAAAAATTGAAGAGTGGGATCAATGGAAACAACCAAAACATAAGAATGGTGATGCACATCAAAATGCAAGCTAAAAACCCCTAGAAGATAATGGATCTAGAAAAAAAAAGCTCCTAATTCTCAAAATAACACATCCAAATTAGGAAGATAGCTCTTCATATAACAAAAATAAAGGATCAAAATCCCAAGATAACAAGTTTGAAGTCTTAAATCAACTGGATGAGGAAGTAGAAATCCACAAATATAAATCCCAAGAAAATCCCCTGGAAGATCCTCCCAAATCAAGTATCGAAGGTCAAAGTGTTGGCATGCTGCCATTAGAAGATGTTCTCACAAAGGAAAGGACTAAAGAGGAAGAAGTATCAAAAGGTGAAGGATATTTTCACTCCCACCAAAACCCAAAAAATATGTAAGAATTATTTGGTCATGAAGACGAAAAACTTGAAGGGGAAAAAGAAAGGGATCGTGAAAAAACCCATAGAAAAGTAGGGTGAAGGACTAACAAGGATGTAGTGAGCATGTAGAAAAATATAAAGAGTTGGTATCTCAAGTATCCCTGAAGGTTAAATTTTAGAAGATCCCTAGGAATACTAGAAAAGGAAGTGGCTTGGCCCCTATGCGAAGGGGCTCTAAAAAATCTAGTTAATGATGAAAATCCTCTTTTATAACTATAGAGGATTCGGATCCAAAAAAAATAATGAATAAAGTTAAAAGTTTAATTCACAATGAAATACGCTTAATCCTCTTCCTCCATGAGACAAAATTGGGGGATCATGAAGCCCTTATAAAATGCTCCAAGTTGTGGAGGGGTTGTGATGTTAAAATTGGAAGTTCCCATGTGCTTCGAGATGTTTATGCACAATTTACTCCCCCTATCTTTTTCAATTAATTTATCAGTATATTTCAATCTATTGACTATTTTTACATCTTCTTCACACTCCAAGTCAACATGTATGTTGTTATTTAAATGTTCATATCTTGGCTAATTACTAGGAAAAGGTAGAGTGTCAGTCCTCACTTCTTACATTTTTTTTATTTTATTTTTGTCAGCCAAAACACTTTCATTAATTCATTAAAAAGGAATTATTTAAAATCAAGGAACCCCTTTCTCTCTCGACTTCACTTTGACCAGTTTTTTTAGCCATGAGAGTGATGCAAAAACATATTAGATATTGATATTTTTTACATGAGTTCCAGAGGAAAAAAATCCAAACGGCCCCAAACACAAGTAAGACTAAAAAACAACCGGTATATAACATTTCATGGAGGAGAGGAATCTGTGTGACCAGCAACCAGATCCCTTGGTGGGCCATGCCCTTCGTGGATGTGAAATTCAATATGCACCAACTAAGCTTCTATCTCGGCCAACCTCTCATTGGCATGACATTGGCTTCATCGAATGGATATCAACTGGTCCTCAATATCACCTTTTTTGAATTGGACATCATTGATATATGAAATAGTTTCATTATAGTCCTCATATATTTGCTCGTGGATGACTTCTAAGCTCGTTGAGATGTCCTACCACTTCTATGAAATTGAGGAAAGCATGGGCAGTTGTTCCACATGTCCCAATGACTGGGAATGGGCCTAGGAAACTTCACGCTCCATATCTACACCCCTTATCATGTCCTCCTCCATATCCTCTGCATGGTTGGCTCTCTCCCCAGGTTGGCCACAAGGACCTACGCCACACCTAGGTTGTCGATGTTATCGCAACATATCCACGACCACCATGCCATGACACAAGGTCTTCCAAGAAGAAAGAACACTCAGTCTACTCCCACATTTATGGTTTCTCCAGCCCGCTGGGGAAGACTCGTGCACCCAATATTTTTTGTAACCACCCCCAAAACCAAAATATCGAGCACAAATCCAATTACCATAAACTCTCGTAAAGAGGTCCTTTGCAAAATTGGCTATGGATGGGACTGACACATTGTTGCCTCCCCAACTTCCTAAGAGAGAAATTTGAACCAAAAAAACACTCTCCCAAGAAAGGAGCAGAGCCAAAACAACCAAACCCAGACTAGGAAAGTAAGACAAGGAATAATTGAAGCTTGTAGAAATAAATTTGCTTACCAAATTATCGCTTATGGCCCGATGTCGTCACCCAAGGACAAACACTTCTACATGTCTATGCACTGCCAAGGATTCATTTTGTAACTCAAGTGCACCTAGGATGCTCCCCCAAACCCTTCGATCCCACCCAGCTTGCAGATCTACCCCATATAATTTTAGTCAACCTAGTAGGTGCCACATGGCAGCCTATGATTGGGCCACGTGGAACCCTCCTATTGGTCCACAAAACAATCACCAAACAATCACAATCGACCATATGAATGAAACATAACCAGACACTCGGAGAAGCCTAATTGTCCAAATGGTACACCCAGTCAGGTTGCTGAATCAGCAATACGGACTGGCCAGTCAACAGTCTGCAAAAATTTTAGTTGTTAAGCCAAACGATTAGAACAAAATAACTTGAGCATATGATATCGGTTTTTAGTTATTCAAGTTGCATTGGATTCATAACAGTGAGCATTACATTTTGGAACTGGTTTTAGGAACTTCTAAGTTCTTTCATTTTTTAGCACTTTTCTGATCCCCTCGATTACTCCTCCCCACTAGAAGCTTTTGGACCACCAAAAGATCATTTTCAATCAATAGATAGGTGAGGGTACAACTCCTTAACCCTTCCAATCTCAATCCATTTGGCCCTACTTGGATTTTTTCCTTTGAGCCCCACACGAAGGAACTCCACGTTCCCTCTTCTTGAAGTTGAAAATTCTTTAAGATATTTAGGAGATAAATATTCAATTGTAGGAATATGAACATTCTCTCCTTGATCTTGAATCAAAGGAGGCTCATATAATCTCAATTTATCAACATTAACAACTGCAAAGACTTGAAAATATCGAGGCAAATATAACCGGAAAGAATTAATACCAATCTTTTTTAAGATTTTAAAAGGACTATATCTGATTGGTTTGAGTTTTTTACCTTATCCTTGAAGCCTTTCCTTGCTAATGTAAATCCAAACTTCATCTCCCACTTGAGAGTTGTGATCATCACAATGCTTATCATGTTTTTTTTTGTACTTGACTTGACACTTTTCCAATTGTTCTTGTACCATTTAATGCACCAATTGAACTTGTTCAATGAAGCGCTTGCCCATATCTATGTCATTGTGTCCTTCAATAGCAACATCCTTCCCAAAGATAAAATCTAAGGGAGTTTTTGGTAAATATCCCAAGCATGCCTCAAATGGATATGTTTGAGTCGAAGAATGCTTGGCCCTATTGTAAGCATGATGGATGTAGTGAAAATATTCATCCCAAAGTTTAAGATGTTTGTTGCAATAACCACGAAGGTGATGTACTACTGTTTTTTTCACCACTTTTGTTTGACCATCGGTTTGTGGATGAAATTTTTTGCTCTTCTTCAACTTAGTGTCTATGAGTCCCCATAAAATTGACCAAAATTTCCCGACAAATCAAGAATCTTGATCAGAAATAATAGGTGTGGGCAACCCAAAATGCACCCATACATTTTGAAATAACATATGTGCAGCTTTTTCAGTTGTAACCTACTTTTTAAAAGGCATCAAAATACACATTTTATTGAAACGATCCACAAAAAAATAAATATAATCATGACCTTTCCTAGACACAGGTATCCCTCCCAAAAAATCCATACAAACACTTTCCCACAGACGTGAAGGAACAGGAAGTGGAGTATACAATCCCAACTTTATATTACTAGTAACACAGTTTAGAACATACTCTTTCATATCGTGACACACTTTCATTCATACGAGGCCAATAACAATACCTCTATAATTGTGCCATTATTTTTCCTACGCCAAAGTGGCCAGCAATGAGAGAAGCATTTTCTTCCCTTGTGATGTTAGATCCTTCACCTTGTGGAACACATATCTTGCCAAGATGATACAAGAATTTATCATGAACATGATAATGTAATTCTTCTACTTGGTTGCCTTGACACAAAGTTGCATATACATCCTTAAAATCTTCATCTCTAGCATATTTTTCAACATATCTCTCATGCATGATAGAATTATGCTTAAGAATGACAGACGCAATAACAATTGGTCTAGATAACATATGAGAAACTTTGTTATAGATACCTTTCTTATATCTGATTATGAAATGGAATTGTTGTAAGAAACCCATCCACCTAAAATGCCTTGCTTGTTGTAGCTTTGTTTGTGATTGCAAATATTGTAAAGGTCAATTTTCAGTGTGAATGATTGTTTCCTTACCCATTAGATAATGTTTCCATTTCTTCACAATTTTCACCAAAGCATACAACTCTTTGTCATATGTTGGATAAGTAATCATTGCATTGGTAAAGGTTTCATAATGATAACATATAGGCTTACCGTGTTGCATCAAAACCGCTCCCATGGCATAGTCACTTGTATCGGTTTGTATCTCAAATGGTTGCTTAAGATCTGGAAGTGCAAGTACTGGTGCTGAAATGATTCTCTATTTCAGTACATAGAAGGCTTTATGTTGCTTGCCTCCCCACTTAAAAAAATATATAAATAAAAATAAATAAACAAATAAATAATTTACACTTTTCAAAGCATGTAATGGAGACGCAATAGATGATAAGTTAGAAATGAACTTCCTCCAATATTGGGATGCTCCCAAAAAGCTTCTAGCCTTTGTTACATTATTGGGTTTAGGCCAATTCAAAATGAATTTGACCTTTGAGGGATCAATCTTCAATTCACCCCCTCCAACAATATGACCCAAATAAACTAAAGAGGATTTCCCAAAATGACATTTAAACATCTTCAAAAACAATATTTCTTTCTTTAAGACATCTAAAACTTGCTTAACATGCTTGACATTCTCTTCAAGAGTCTTGCTGAAAATCAGTATATCATTTAAGTAGACTATTACAAGATCATTAAGAAATGGTGTCAACACATCATTCATAAATCTCATGAATGTTTCACGAGCATTGCAAAGCCCAAATGGCATAACCAACCATTCAAACAAACCTTGACTTGTTTTGAAAGCATTATTCCAAATATCACCTTCAGCAATCCTGATCTGGTGATAACCACTTCTCAATTCCAACTTAGTGAAATAAACAACATCTTTCAATTGATCAAACAAATCATAAATACGAGGAAGAGGATAATGATTCTTTACCATGATTTTGTTCAGAGGATATAAAGTCCACACACATGTGCCATGTACCATCCTAAATTTGGTACCAAAAAAACAGGAGACTCACAAGGATATGTACTTGGTCTGATGACCCATATATCAAGCAACTCTTGGATTTGTTTCTTAATTTCTACATTTTCCATAATTGACGTCTTGTACATACCAATGTTTGGAAGAGATGCATCCTGCTGCAATTGAATTTCATGTTGGATTCCTCTTTTTGGAGGTAATCCTTCAAGATCCTGAAACATCCTATCATATGTGTTAACAACTTCAATCAAATCATATTTAAGTTTTGCATCACATCCTTGGAAGGCTTCAGATTTAACATCATCTTTGGGTTTGATCATCAACAATATAAAATTCTTACTATAATTTACAAGAATCTTTATTTGTTCATCATTCACAACAGACAAATTCATTTTCTTGCGATGTTCTCTAACAATATACTCAATTCCATCTTTTAACAAATGATACTTGTTCTCATGGCGATAAAAGATGGTTTCCTATCATATAAGTATGGACTTACAAAAACAATACCCAATATGTCAAGTGGAACAACATCAAGCTCTACCTCATCAATAAATTTTTCAGTGATGGTGAGTTTCAGTTTGCATTTTCTTCTCACTTGAAATTTGGCATTGTCACATACCCAACCCAAAGGATAAGGTTTAGGATGAGGAATGGTTTCCACATTTAGTTTCTTGACAATGGCTTTTGAAATAAGGTTGGATTGTGATCCACTATCAAACAAAGTATCTACTTTTTAATGTTTAAAGATGAATCTAATATGGAAAAGCTCAATTCTTTCTTTATCATGTTGAGTTTCAATGAGGTTACTAGAATAACTAGTCCTTTCCATAGAATCCTTACATTTTAATCCCATGGTTATGATTTTGGTTTCATCTCCAGAATTAGATCCTAGATCATGTTGAGTAGTTGCAGCAGTCTTTTGTTTCCCTTGTTGTTAAAATTTTTGGGTCTCAACTCTGGATGAAGTTTCCAAAATGGTCATCATCATGGCCTTATTTTGAGCAATGTTTTCATGCCAAGTTTTTCTCCCTCTTTCTTGACTGAAGCATTATTTTTCCCCTTTCCTTTGAATTTCCCCTTTCATTTGTCTTCATATTTGAATGGCTTCTTTCTCTTCTCTTGAGTAAGATTCTTCCCTCTTTATTCTAAATGAGTTGCATGAACACATACTTCGTCTAGATTTGTAGGGTTAAACATGAGAATTGTGTGTCTCAAATAGTTATGTAATCCTCCTATGAATTTTAGGAGAGTGTCTCGTGAGGGTAAATATATACCCAAAATAAAATCTCTTCTCCTAAACTATTAAGTATAATTTTGAACACTCTGACCTTTAACTTGTCTAAAAAATTTCTAATCCATAATATCCTTTTGCATGTATGCTAATGGATAAAATTTTCTTCTTAATGTAGCTACAAAATCATTAAAATAAGAGATAATCTTACCACTTTTCTTGAGATCTTCTTGATTTTTGGCCTCCAACCAAAAGAGAGCTGCACTTTCCAATCCTAGAGAAGAAAGTTGAATTTTTGTCTCATCATATTTTATCCTTTGTATCTTGCAATGCACTTCAATCTAACGAACCCAATTATCCAATTTTTCAACATTTACCTCTCCATTGTACATAGACAATTCAAATTTTATCTCAACCTTTAATAAAGGATTTTGAGAATGTCCCTTTAGAATTTCCCTTTGGAGATCTTAGAGGAGTTTGTGAAGGGGTTTATGTAGAAGAGGATGAAGGTGAAGATGGAGGTGAAGGAGGAGGAAAAGGTGGAGGTAGAGGTAGAGGTGGTGGTTTAATTCCATTTCCTCCATTAACTTTTGGAGGATTTGAGCTCTCTCCTTGCAACCTTATGTTCCTTTTTTCAAACATAACTTTCACCATTTCAGACATTTCAAAGAAAGCTTTTCTGAAAGTTCTCTCATCCTCAGACATTGTCTCATGCCCTTCTTCATGAGCCATGACCGGTGAAGCTTGAGGTGATTGTGTCTTACTTGAACCAACTTGAAAATTTGGTTCCACAAGCACTCCTTCTCCTCTTTTAAGTTCAACCTTGTAAGCATCAGAAAACACTTGCAAACAAAATCAAACCTTCAAAATAACTAGAGATATGATACCAACTGATCTTAATTACAGACTTGAAGGTTTATGGAAAATTTGCAAGTTAAATTTTATGTCTTTTGGGAAATGGATCAAGTTGCAAAAATACATAAATTAGCTCTTTAAACTCAGTTTGCAATAAAAAAATAGAGACAAATAAACCATACACAATAATATAATACAACAAATTGATAAAGGAGTTCACCCCTCCTGGGCTACGTCTCCTGGTCTAGCTTCCAATGTTGGGCCTCTTCAGTTAAGTTCTCAAATCTATAATTACATAGGTTTACAGTGCTAAAAATGAAACAATAATGTCTTTAATGGCTTCAAAAGACCCAAAAACCCCTATTTGTGCTCTTGTCAGGCTCAAAAAGGCCAAAAACTCATCAAGTTATGGCTCTTGGAAGTTTTGCAACAAATTGTTCTACAAATTGGTAGAATTGGCTAACTGTCATACATTTTCCACCATTTTGAGGCCGCTGAGTGACAACTTCACATGGCATCAGCGATATTCGCCCCGAAAAAAGTGTAATTTGTCGAAGGGATAAAATTCCCAAGAACCCCTCTACATCAAAAAAATTTCCCTTGCTCTTAGTTTTATGGACCATATGGCTGAGATCCGGGCTAAATGCCTGCCCCCGCCATTCTGCACTTGACTTCGAACACCGTGGTCGCATTGAAGCCATAGGGTCGGGGGTTAGGCTAACAACCCTCCCCCGACAGAGTAGCTCCCCCACATCGTGCGGGTGGTTACATGGTGGACACGGCACCAAGTCCTGGCCCTTAACTCCTGCACCTTCCGCCATAACTCTTGTACTTCTCTACCATGGTCAAATAGGCTTCTATATGGCCATGGGATAGGACATTCAGCCTGCCCATGGACCCCAATCTGTCATCTCCAAAATCCTTAACACATGGTCCTGTGTAATCAACTATGACCATGGGTCGGGGCTAGGCCCAAGCCCTCAGTCACTTATCCCACAGAGGTCACGTGGGGTGTTGGTGACCAGGGGCTAGGGCCTAGTCCCAACCCCTTCCCCTAATTCGCTTCCGCTTGAAATTTAACACGAATTCCACTGCACTATAGGTTAAGAATCATATGCAACGTAGTTGGTAAATGCTTAGCAGTTTGGACGATAGGTCGAGGGTTTGATCCTGCCCGGCTTGCGGGTCGACCCCATATAATTTTATTCAACCCAAGAGGTGCCATGTGGCAGCCTCTAATTGGGCCACATGCACCTTCCTACTAGTCCATAAAATAATCACCAACCAATCACAACCAACCATCTGAATAAACCATAACATGAAACTTGGTGAAGCTTGATTGGCCTAGTGGTACACCCAGTTAGCCTATTGACTCAGCAGTACGAATTGCCCAGTCACCAGTCTGTAAAATTTTTGACTATTGAGCCAAACGATCATAAAAACATAACTTGAGCATACAATATTGGTTTTTAGTGATTCAAGTTGTGTTGGATTCAGAACAACGAGCACTATGTTTTGGCACTAGTTTTGGGCACTTCTGAGCACTCTTATTTTTCAGCACTTTTCTGATCCCTTGGATCAACACTCATTCAAATTGAAAGCGCTCACCCTCCCTCCCATACCAAGAAGCATAATAATACCAAGTATGTCGAGCTTCAAGAATATAATGAATGTTAACTTCTCAAGACTTCTGTCCAAGTGGCACCACTTGGCGTGGAATCCATCCCACCTACCATCCTACATATTTTGTCCTAATTTTGCCTGTGAGGAGTCATATCTTGTACCTCTTATTCTCTCACCCCCATCAGGGTCTCACTTCTTACCTTAAAAACCTCTAAGACGTGTCAAAATTATATTATAGTTGGGGACTTTAGCACTACCCTTCCAAGAACAAATTGAAGACCTAATGGAAATTTTATGATTGATTAATATCAATCCCTTAGCAAACAAATTCACATAGAGCAATAAGAGGGTAGGTCCACATAAAGACTGAGACAACAACCCCCCATTTTTAACTTGTTCACATCAAATAATGGGGACCCTTTCTATAAAATTTTTATCTAAACACCTTTTATGATTTTATTAAGTCAATTATCTTAGGATTTTGTTAATTTTTCATTTTCTTTAGATTCTTGTTTTGATTGCTTGGTTGAAATCGCTTTTTTATAAGCTTCCTGTTGACGCTTGTTTCGTCTCATTTGGTCAACCGGTTTGTAAATAGCACTCCTTTGAAGTCTAATCAATTATGTCACCTGGGTTTAAAAATTGCGGATTTTAATAATGCATTTAGTTTAAATATTAACCCCTAGATTAATTATTACTAACAATTTTTATTTTTACTTATACAGCCAAATCATAAAGCATCGGGATTTCAGTCATTTATTCCAATTTTCCAATTTTCAAATAAATTTCTAATCTCGAAAACATCCAAAATGTCAAAATGGTTGTTTTAGGTAAATCATCATTTTAGATAAATTCGTAGTCTAATTTAACATCTCTAAAATAAGATCAAAAAACAAAAAAAATTAATTTTTAACATAAAATTTTGAATTAATTAAATTAATTATTTAATTTAATTTAATTAAAATTTTATATTAAAAACAAATATATAAAAAAACAAAAAATTAAATTAAATTTTTGCATAAAACACATCGCATCGGAAATATTCATGCGAACATCCTTTTAAAAAACCCCGATGCAATGATTTTTCCCGATGCGATTGAGGCTCATTAGTTTCATCCGATGCGATTGAGTTCATTACCTCCGATCCGATTAAGCTTGTCAGCCCCGATGCGATTGAGCTCATTACTTCCGATCCGATTGAATCACATTGAACTTATGCGATGCGATGAGGTCAATGTTTAAATCTTCCGATGCGATTGAGTCAATGTTCAAAACTTCCGATCCGATTGAGTCACGAGGAGCAACTTAATTTCCAGAATTATATCAGATTTGACTTATCAACTTTGGAAGCTCATAAATTGAGTTTTACTTGGCCAAATGAGGCCCATGACGGCTCATTGGAAAGAGAAAATCAAGGAGAACATTTATGAGGAGGTTTCAATAACAGATTTGATCATTTATTGGGTCAAAAATCAGGCAGAAAATCAAGCTCCGAATTTTTAAAAAATAAAATCAATTTTTTGAGTTTTGTTTTCTTCATTTTCATTTGTCCAGCCTCTTCTAATTGCAGATTCATGCATCAATAATATCCTTGATTAATTAAAATCATTATGAGTATCAATAAGAAGCTCAAATTTCATTTTTATTTATTTAAATAGAATTTGTTTGGATTTGTTTTAATGATAGAAATAATATTTGGATTTTATTTTTGCTTCTTAAATGATTTTTAATTTCTTTTTGCAGGAAAAATAGTAGAAGAGATATTGAGGAAAAAGATTTCAATCAATGAGAAGACTCCAACAATTAAATATTGGAATTTTTGAACAATTAAAGTTGGATTGGGCAGATTTTCTTCAAACAAACTCTCTTCTAAAAATAGTTTTGGGAAGATTATAAATTGCAGATTGCAAAATGTAAAAGAGGCTGCTCTCCTCTGCAATTCCAGACTTCTAGAAGCATTTCTGTAATAGGAATTTAGAATTGTAGATGGGGAGGAGAGAAAGTTTCAGATCTGAACATTATTGAGGGTTTATGCTTTATGTCTTTTATTATGCATGATGGGCAGAGTTTGCATTTCTGCAGCTCTAGTCTTGAAAGAAGAAATTCAAGTAATGTAAAGTACTGTTAGAGACCAGGATCAGAGAAGCAGATTCAATTAACTGGTATTTTTGGCATTTCTGTATCAAATACCGGTTTCATTTTTATGTTAATAAAATTGTTGTTTCATTTTATTCATGTTTTGGCATTTCTGTTGATATGGATAATTTGTCTTAAATTGTTAAGTATCTCTGCTCTTATGAATTAAACTCTGATTTCTGAGTAACTATTACTCAGAAATCTGTCTTATAACATTGATTTATTAAATAGTAATGTGTTGTGAATTTCTTCCACATGTTATTGTTTAATTATTAGTTTGACTGATATGATAATTGATATAAATTTTTTTGAATTTCTTCCGGAATGTTGTTGATTTATTATTTCAGTCAAATGGTCTCAATAGAATGTGTTTTGGTACTCACAAATGTGAGCTAATTGAATTTCTTCGTTAGCTTAACATTAATTTAAAACCAGACATATTTTAATTCTCATTATTTAATCATCTTGCTCTTAGTTGGGTTAGATTTTCATCTACCTAATTGAGATAGGATTTAGATTAGTTTCTTTTGCTTACATTATAGAATAGGCTTGCATTTAGAGTAAATTCTACATTCTTTTAAGTCCTCTCCTTAAAGAGGCAAAATTTTAGTTGTGGCTTGGCTGAACCCAAATCAGCTTAAGGGTCATTCTCTTGCCTGATCAGCAAGAAGAAGTGATCTGATATCCCTATCTATTGGTAGTTAAAGATACATTATAAACCAATAGCAAATAGGGAGAAGGTAACTGGACCTAGTTAAACCAGTCGGAGCCACCACACCAAACGGAAAAGGAGATGCTTTAAGGTCCGGACCGGGTGGTTATCCCCCAATATTTATTCGCGATTACTAACGATCCGCCAACGGGTCCATAACCTATTGCCACTAAATTAGACATTTTTTCTAATTATGAATTCTTTTTTGACACAACGATTTTTAGTCTCTTCGCAAATTATTCTATGAAGCTGCTCCAATAATTTCCTAATTATGTTAGAAATTCAATAATTTCGCTTCAATCCTCTACGACTCCAATATTTAAAACTTAGGGAGGGTGTTTCTCAGTCATGGGATACGCAGGTCTTTGGCTCATCAATTTATATTTGTGAGAAAAAGATAAAATAATTAAAAGTAACAATGAAGTAGTGGTCCAAACAACACTATTTTATATAAATAAATTATTCCTCCTCCATAAATCACGATTGGAAATATTGCAACAACAAATGGAGCATAAATTTATCCTCCTCCATAAATGCGATTAGAAAGATTTCAACAACAAATTCAACAAAATATATTTTAGAGGTCATACTATTGGAAGAAAAGCATGGATTTGAAAAATACCATAAGGAACTATGTGAGGAAGAGGAATGTTTAAGACTAAAATCTCAGAGCCTATGGGTTTAGGCATATGAAAAAAATACAAAAATTTTCTGCAATCAAGCTAAAATGAGGCCATGGAAAAATAATATCAAGTCCAATTCTATTAATGGGAAAAATATCTCAGACTTTTCTTAAATCAAAGAGAAGGAAATTGAACATTTCAACACATTATATGAAGATCCAAATAATTGAGATTAAAATGCCAAGTGAATCATGCTAGAGCATATTCCTCAATTAGTCACACAATAAGACAACGACGAGTCTATTACACCCTTTTTTGTAGAATAAAACCTAGAAGATGTTGAGTTCCTTCATTCTAACAAAGAAGGTAGACCAAATAGTTTTCTATGCATTTCTATTAATGCTTTTGGGATATTATACCACTTTTGTAGGATAGTTTATTGTGTCTTGAAACAGAAATATGTTGGAGGGGGAATCAACTCCTCCTTTCTAGCCTCAATTCCCAAGAAGTGAATCCATCTTCCTTTGCTCACTTTTGACCAATTTCCTTGTGTAATATTTACTATATGTTGATCACCAAAATTATTTCTTTTCAAATCAAGCCCGTTCTCCCAAAAATAATCTTCAAAAACCAAAGAAGATTTGTAACTAGTAGGAAGATTGTGGATAACATCACCATAATCCAAGAAGAAATGCATCAAGAAAAATGAGAGGGGAAAAATCAATGATTATTAAATTACATATGCCCAATTCCTTTGACTGAGTTCATCATAGGTTTCTCGTCGTAGTAATGAAGAAAATTGGATTTGATGAACAAATTATTATATGGGTCTCCTCTTGTATCTCTAGCCCATGGATTTCTCCTTTGGTAAATGGAAGATCGAAAAATATTTCCAAAGCTTCTAGGGACTTGAGGAAATGACTCCCATTATCCCCAAATATGTACATATTTATGGTAGATTATTTAGGAAGGATTACAAACTTTGAGAGGAGAAGAGAGATGCTTTGAGAATCTTATTTGAGAGTGGAATTAAGAATATAAAACATGCCTAGTTTGTTGATCATACTTTGTTTTTGGGAGGGGCCTCTATTATCATCATAGCTAGATTTTAATCCATTCTAGATTTCTTTGTTGAAGCTTTTAGTGGATTAGTAAATAAAGAAAAAAGTTAGATTTACACATGGATGTTGTTGATGTGCACCATGGGTTTCTTAGTGAAAAAATCTTGGAATGAATTCAAATATTTGGGCATTCTTATTAGTATGAAATCCAATTCACATAAGTCATGGTTATCAAACATTTCCAAATTCAAGTCAAAATTTGATCGATGGGGAGCTCACTGGCTTAATCTTGTGGGTCATGTAGTTCTCATTAAACTTTTTTCTTTGCTCCCCCTTTGTTTTAGCTTTTTTTTGCTATTGTGCCCTTCTAGAATACATTCACAAATGACACAAGAAGTTCAGAAATTATTGTGGCAAGGAGGAAAATCTAATGCTAAAAAATTCCACTTGGTGAAATGGGTCACTATTTTCACCCAAAATTACATAAATGGCTTGCATGAGAGACCCTGTTAACAAGTGAATTTTTAATGCTTCATTTAAAAACCCTTCAATCTCAATAGACAAGTGAAATAATGGGACTTGGCTCGATGTTTAATGATCTTAGTGTTATCTTCTTCTTCTTCTTTATTTACAAAATGTTAATTACAACAAATGGAAAGTATACGCGGTATGATACATATTTCACGAAAAGAAAGATATGTACAAAAGAGACAAAATGTAATAGTAATGAAATAAATATCTGAACAAGAAAAAATTGAAATAAATGATTAATTTATGAGTGAACTTATAGAAATACCTTGTCAGCCAGAAGACCAAGCAGGTATGTAAAAAACCAAAAAATAACTCACAAATGTACTTGTAATTTTCAGCATAAGATGCATATAAATCTAAGTAAAAAATTTAAAAAATTATACACTCTGAAATGGTTGAAATAGGTTGATTTTAGTATTGAAAAAATTAGTACAACTTGTTGTTCGACCAATTCCTATGACAATTGTTGACCATAACTTAATTAAAAGCATCTAAGACGTAAAAGACTCACACATAGAGACTAAGATGACCAAAATAAAGTAAGACAACATTGGAAGTCCTTCTAGAACCACTCTAACATGATAAATTCACTAAATTTGTCTGCAAAATTTCGTCCAATTAGCATTAATATTAAATATCATACCCTCTAATAGCATAAATAAATGATATCCTCAAAAGATTGCATAGGAAAAAAATGAGTGTGCTCTTCTCCTTGTCACTCCTAGAAAATTTTTTTTTCCACCAAACATATTAGCCCTTTGTCCTCGAGAGAAATGATAAATCAGAGGGAAAATGACAATTGTTAGATTTAGTGCATACCTGTCCTCATTTTTTTCCACCCTCTCCTTCATTGCCTTCTTCCAATTTGTATTCTCTTGGAACAATTAGGGGACCTGATTATTTTAGTAATTAGTTAATTCATTAATTAACTATCTTTTTATCATTTGGGAAAAGGGATTTTGAAGGAGTTATAATCAACTTTTAAAATAAGTTTTGGTAGGTGCCCCCCCCCCCAGATATCTCATAAAACCAAAATTCACCCTTGTGACCCCCGCATACAATATGTGCATTCATAATAATATAAAATAATATATTTAATGAAAAAAAGGGCCACGTCATATATTGCATATAATCTAATGCAAAATTACTTTTGTCTTCCTAAAGAGAATTCATATCCCACATATCATAAAAGAAAGCATAAATTAAAACATGACAACTATCACATAACACTTTGTACCTCCCATAATATTATACCATCAAAAATAGACATTTTGTTGAAAAACGTGTTGTCTGAAAATAGAGTATGTTGAAAACATGATGTAGAATCTACTTGTTAGCACTGCAATTTTTCCAAATATTTTCAAAGTCTCGTCATTCTCCAAGGAATCAATCTGCCTTTTTAGTTTGATTATAAGATGAAAGTGTCGTTGTCAAAGTGTGGTGGTGAGAAAATTTCATTTTCTACTTTCATTCATTTCATTTTCCCTCTTTCACCTTTCATTTTCCCAAAAAACCCAAAGTCCAGCCTCTAATTTCCCTTTTCAAAACCCCTTTTTAACTCATAAAATCCAATTTTTATAGTTAAAAAGTAGCTACGCACACCCATCAACAGCCATATCATATTTCCTTTTTAACTTACCATATATTTCTTTTATCGCAGATTTTACCCGCACCACAACAAAACCATGGTTATATCATATATTATATGATATAACTTACCGCACTTAATAAACTTTGTGGACCCCTTACCTTTCATCGCAATCATCTCTTTGCAGTTTTAATTCCCATTCACGTTACAATTGGAATTTCCTACAAAACCCCCGAAATGCGAGTTGCGGTATGGTCTGGGACCCATACTTCCCTTTAATACACCTCGAATATGTTATAAAGCCTTTTTTTTTGCTTCAGGTGTCTTTTTATCATATTACCATGACTTAACGAAGTTTTCACTTTCTGCTTTGAAAAGTCATTTAAAATGCCCCACCTACCTTTTCGCATCGCATTTTCACAAATTTCACTTACTACATTCACTTCTGCTCCCTCAAAACTTCCAATTTGAGATTTGTGGGCGATCCCACCGTCTGTCATGACACGTCCCTTTGTTCACATCGCACATCACACTTCCCCAGTTTCAACTTTTAGCTCCCGTGTTTCATAATAAAACTTCCGATGTGTGATCTGCAGGCGACCCTACTATTTGTTAGGCCACGTCACCTCCACTCTCATCCACATTGCACTTCACGAGTTTTAACATTTAACTCTTGTGTCTCATAACAAAACTTGCGATGCACGATCTGCGATCGGTCCCACTTCTTTGCCACGTCATCTCGCAATCGCAAATCGTATTTTCTCCTGTTTGTGTCTTAAGTTTAAACGCTCTGACCCAGATTTGTGATTGCGATATATGTCTAAAAGGTTTTCTCCTCCCGCTTATCCTTCATTCCACTCCACCTCTCCCCTATCAATTAAATATTTTTCAAAGGGTTTCTTTGTAATATCTCATAAAATGAACCTCCGCCATTCTATCCAAAAATTTTCAGGTTTTCCGCCATTACAAAGGGTTTTCCACCAAAGAAGGAAAGGAATAGCGGAACAGCAACAAAGTTTCTCTGAAACAGTTTTTTACCACTACTCTCAGCACTAGCACGTTTCTATAAGGCACCAGGCAGCATTCAAGGAACAGCCACACGCCATTTTCACTGTTGTTTAATATTTTTGTGGAGTTGGTTGCACCGGAACAGAAGAGGAGTCTTCCCATAGAATACCACATCATACAAACCACTCTGAATTGTTAGCCTTAATGTTGTTTATTTTCATCATGTCATAGCACTTTGTATTAAAGTTTTAGGATAAGCCTCACCTCTTGCACGAGGTTGTAATGACTTTTGAAACAGATTTTCCTTTTTCTGTGGAAGATGACAGTATCATATTTTGTATATATATGCCAAACTAATATGAATTCAGGGTTGGTTGGTGGTTATTAAATTTTGACTTATATGAATTGTAATATTTTTTGTGAATTAAATGGAATAATACTATTGAGGACTTATTACCAATTTGTTGTGTGTATTGTATCCTTTATTTTTGTTTCCATGTCTCCTTTCTTCCAGTTCCAGTTTGCAAATCATCATATTGTTATGTGTTTTTATTAGTCTCTTAAGCTTGTTATGTGTTTTATCGGTTTTTGTTAGTCTCACACAATGAGCATTCCTGATAAAATATATATTATAACAATGGAAGAGCATCACTCATGATAGTTAATCTTCATGATATTCTAGTGAGAATCTTGTCAGACTAGAAATAGCTTTCTCTTAATGGAATATTGTCAAACTGCTACTTTTGTCAATTTCTACTAAATCAATAGATTTATGTTTTACATACCTATTGATTCTCCTCTCATCTTTCAATTTCCTTTCATCATAGACTACAAACTTGCACCTTGCTACCACATCAAGTTACAATACTCTCTTTAGTAGAACTATGGATTTGACCGAAATCTCTCTTCAGTGAATCAGAGTTTATACCATCTTCCAATCCTATAAAAAAAAAACATTAAAATTGCCTTAGGGTTTAAGATGTGTCTGGTCAGGCACTTGTTGCATTCCAAGTGTTGATTCCAGCGCCAACATCTTTTGGTGCGTCTACCGAGAGACGAAGGCCTTGTAACGAAGTATTTTCCCGAGTCTATTGTTATGAATTGCTGATAATCAGTTCTTGATGGTGAACAAGAATTGGTGACTTGAAGAAGACTGAAAATTAGTTCACCTGGCGACTCCACGAAGAGGAAGAGGGGTTTCAAGACCTCCTTCTACAAGGAGGAATCAGAGATCTCCAACCGTGACCCCAGTTGCTTACCCAAAGAAAATTATCAAAGATGCTAAAGGATAATAGAGATCAGTTGAAGCCACATCTCAGCCAATGAAGAAGGTACACAAAAAGTACGTTCCAAAGCAAAAGGTACCTCTATCTACTTTAGAATCTAAAGAGATTTTAATTTCAAAAGATTATGTTGAAAAATATCAAGTTGAAGCTATTCCCCTAGAAAATAAAGTTGATGCTGTTAACCTAGGCTCAACTGAAGGTTTTTCTTACTCATCACCTAGTAAATCTGAAATAAGTATTATTCTAGTCAAAGAAGGAGAAACTGAATTTCTAAGTGTTGAAAAGAAGTCAGAATAATTTGTGATGAATGAAGGGGAATTAGAACATGTATTGGCTATTGCACCTTCTCTTGATAGGGATATTTTGACTGAAGAAGACTACAAGACTATTTTAAATTTCCTTCAGACTCGTCCTGAATACCATTCTCTTATTACCCCTCAGCAAGATTATTTTCCTTTTTCTCCAAATCCAGTTATTGCATCATCTTCCTCTCATCCTCTTGAAGAGACTATACCTGAAGGTATTACTTTTAATTTATCTAATTTTCTTGATCGGAAAAATAAAGCTGAATTAACTCCATCCCCTCAAGAGACAACTTTAGATTCTGATTCTTCTACTAAAAGAGAAGTCAAGACATCCTTTGTTCATATTTTCGAAAACCCACTCTTCTCAGTTCCAAAGTCTGAAAAATCAGCTCAAGACCCCCAATTTTTTGTTGTCCTAAATCAAAATCAAAATTCGCCAATTGTACTTCCTATTTCTCAAACAGCTACATCAACTATAAATCAACAAAATATGGCTCATTCTGCCCTTATAAGGATGCAGCAAATAGTGGCTGCGATATATGTGCCACTTGTTCTCCCTCAACACATGCATGCACTTCCCCAAGGAGATTACTTGAAATATCTTCCAAAATACACTAGGGAGGGAGAAGGAGTTTCTACTGAAGAAAATTTAGTGGATTTCTATATTTATGCTGACAATCAGAATATTTAACATGAAGATGTCTGGTCAAGACTCTTTGTTCAGAGCCTGGATGGTGAAGCTCGAAAATGGTTTAGAAGTTTGGCTCCAAATTCAATTATGGGAATTGATGAATTAGAAAAGATATTTGTGAAGCATTGGGGTGATGGGAAAGACTATCTTTATTATCTTACTAAATTTGGAACTCTGAAGAAGAAAGCAGATGATTCTTTAGCTGATTTTACTAAGAGGTTTAATAAGAATTATCAAAAAATTCCTGAAGAAATTAAACCCACTGAAACCACAGCTATGATAAATTTTTCAGATGCTTTAGATTCTGATTTTGCGTTATGGTTGAGGGCTGAAAAAGCACATACACTGAAAACTATGCAAGAGGATACAATTGGAGTGCAATCTAATCTCGTGGCTTCTAATAAATTAAAAATGGAGGAATAAAAGGTAGTAAAAGATAAAAAGAAGATGAAAGAAGAAAAGCCGTCTTCTTCCAAGTCTCTTTCAGCAGAAGAAAAGATCGATCAAATGTCAAATTTGATCAAGGAACTCGCCTCTAAGATGTCAAAATTAGAGGTAGAAAATAAACCAGCTGCTAGAGCCAATCAAAATGAAGCTAATAGAAATCAGGCTCCCTTCAGGAGGCCTTTTTAGCCTCAATAAATCTTACAACGCCCAAGGAAGAATGTTGATGATCAAAATGTTCAACCTCCTTTCAATAATTTTTCTAAAGAAGAACAACAAGGAAATGATGAAGAAAATGAAGAAATAGATCATGTGGGCATAAATTCATAGTCAACATGTTTGACATTATAGGAATATGAATATAGATCAAGAATTTGTTTGTTTTCTGATGATATGAATGCTCAAATTTATGCACAGAATGATCAAAACGGCAAGAAGTTCTAAACAAAAATTACCCTTTGAGGTCAAAAGGTCTTGTTCAGCAGTCTCAACAAAAATCAGATTCAGATAAATAAGTTTCTAAACAGAAGGCCAACGTAAATGAGTTTCCTCCACCTCAAAATTCTACTCCAATTATCAAAATTACAACATAAAATAAGGAATTAGTTCCAATTTATTTTAGTTTCAAATCTGAATTGAATAAAATCAAAATTTCACTTCCACTCCTGGAATTATTGAAAAATCCAGCATATAAAGAGTCTTTTAAGAGTTTGTTGCAGCCTCCTCTTGCCCCTGATTCAATCAACCTTGAGGATGAGCATCCCACCATTTATCTAGGTTGTCATTTCCAAGACCAAAATGATGATAACTCAACTCCTTTCTACCTGTCACTCAATATACATGACAAATTGTTGCATAATTGTCTGTTAGATTTTGGAGCTTCCCACAATCTCATGCGAAAGAAAGTTATGGATGAATTGGTATTAGAGATCACCAAGCAATATCATGACCTTTACAGCTTTGACTCCAAAAAATTCAAGTCTCTAGGAGTGATTACGGATTTGGTTGTTTCCCTTACCCAGCTGCCTATGAAAAGCTTAATGATGGACATTGTGGTTGTTGACATTCCTTCTAGATTTTGGATGTTAATTTCCAGATCTTGATCTAAGAAATTGGGAGGTACCCCTCAGATGGACATGTCATATGCTACCATCCTAGTATTTGGAGGGGAATTCAGAAGGTTGTATAGGGAAACTCAAATGGCCTACTTCATTAGTGATTAAAAAAATCCATCAAACCATCCCATATATGTTGAAGAAAAGGAATTGGGTCATCAATTCTGCACCTTCCTGCTGATAACAATGATTTCCAACCTCAATTAAGTGAAAAAAAAACACTTTCAAAGTGCAAATGTGCAGCATTCAGAAGGAGGAAAGATCTGGAAATTGTACTTTGATGGAGCCTCTTCAAGATAAGGATTAGGAGTTGGTGTAGTCGTCACTTCTCCTACTCAGAAGAAGGTGACCATATCATACAAACTACAATTTGCTACCACAAACAACATTGTTGAGTATGAAGCACTTTTGATGGGTATGCAGGCAGCAAAAGATTTGGGAGCAGAACAGCTAATTGCCTTTGGTGATTAAGCAGGTGAGAAATAATTAACAAGTGAAATTTTCCAATGTGAAGAATTATAGGAATGAAGTCTGGGATTTGATTGAACATTACTTTTCAACATTTAATATAAATTTTGTCACTAGAGAAGAAAATCAAATTGTTGATTCACTAGCTATTGCTGCTAGTAATTTCAAAGTTCATCTAGATGTCAAGGCAGTTTATGATGTTCAAATAAAAAATAGACCTTCAATTCTTGATAACATCAAACACTGGCAAGTATTTGAAGATGACAAGTAGATTCAGAAATTTTTGGAGAGTGTAGAAGAGCTTGCAGAGATACAAATTGATAATGAGCAAGAAATTATTGAAAACCAAAATAGCAACCCTTTTTAGAAAACTATGGCTTGGAAAAACATTATAGATCTGAAAACTAACTTTATTCCTAAGGGTTTGGTTCCTTTAGAAAGACTGTTTGATAATAATGATGTTTTTCTCAAGCCTGAAAGAAAGGTTGATAGAGAGAGTACAATAGAGTGTAACATTGGTACAGAAGATCAACAAAGATTAGTCAAAGTGTCCAAATTCCTTCCTCTGGAAACCAGAACAAAATATATTAAACTGTTGAAGGAATTTGCTCATATTTTTGCATGGTATTATAGTGAGTTGAAAACTTATGATAAGATCATAATGGAGCACAAGATCCCTTTGAAAATAGATGCAAATCCTATAGCACAAAAAATCAGACACATCAATCCCATGTTGCTTCCAATCATTGAGAAAGAAATCAAAAAATTATGGAAAGCAAAGATTATTCTTCCTTTGAGATTTTCTAACTGGGTAGCTAATATGGTGCCAGTCCAGAAAAAGAATGGAGAAATAAGGATTTGTGTTGATTTTCGCAACCTGAACCGATGCTCCTTGAAAGATAACTATCCACTGCCCAAGATGGATTATATCTTGCAGAAGATTGTAGGATCCAAAAGATTGTCAATGATTGATGGCTTTTCAAGCTATAATCAGATTTTAGTTGACAGGCAAGAAAGAGAAAAGACAACATTTACCACACCCTGGGGCACATTCATGTACAACAAAATGTCATTTGGTTTGATGAATGCAGGTGCAACCTTTCAAAGAGTAATGTATATTTCCCTTGCGGGAGAAAAGGACAGATTTGTGGTCATCTATTTGGATGACATCACAGTATATTCAAAATCTGATGAAGACCACTTAAAACATCTAAAGAGAGTTTTTGACAAGTACTAAAAGGTTGGTTTGTCCTTAAACCCCAAAAAGTCGTATTTTGTTGTCCAAGAAGGTAAGTTATTGGGACATATTGTAACAGAAAGTGGCATTTGTATTGATCCGAGAAGAGTAGAAGCTATTCAGAAGATTGGTTTGTCAAGAAATAAGAAGGAATTGCAGACATTTTTAGGGAAAATCAATTTTCTGAGGCATTTTGTTCCTAACTTTGCAGAGCTGATCAAACATATAAATGTTTTGCTGAAAAAAGAGACAGAATTTAAGTGGCAAGATGAAGCAAAGAATTCCTTTTCAGCAATTAATTTCACCTTGACTGAAGCACCAGTTTTGATTAGTCCTGATTTTGAAAAGGATTTTCTGATTTTTTCATATGCTTCAGAAGAAACAATTGCATATGTCTTACTACAGAAGAACAAGGAGGGTTTGGAGCAACCAATTTCATTTTTTAGTCGTGCTTTAAGGGATGCTGAAATAAAGTACAGCTTGACTGAAAAACAAGCATATGCACTAGTTAAGGCTTTGAAGTCTTTTTGAGTTTATGTGTTGCATTCAAAAATAATTTCTTTTGTGCCCAATATCACTGTTAAAGATGTTTTGCTGCAGCTAGATACAAATGGAAAGAGAGGACGATGGCTGACCAAGATTATAGAATTTGATGTTGAAATGAAACCAACTAAATTGATAAAGGGTCAGGGCTTGACTCGCTTGATGGTTGAATCTAAATGAAAAGATTTAAATCTGAATGTAGAGGCAGCTGAAGGAGAAGATGGAAAAGGTATTGATAATTATCCTAAAATATTCAATTCAGATTGGTACAAGGATATAGTTTACTTCTTGTTAAATTTAAATTGTCCACTTGAAATGGAGAAGTCTAAAAGGGGAGCTTTTAAACTAAGAGTTGTGAAGTATTGCATTTTGGAAGACCATAGTTACTGGAAAGATCTTGTTGGAGTCTTATTAAGATGTGTAAATGAAGCATAATCCTAGGAGATTATGATAGAGATACATGCAAGAGTATGCAAAGGGCATTTATATTGGAGAGCCATTGCAAACAAAATCTTAAGAGCTGGCTATTATTGGCCAAATATTTTCTATGATGTCTTTGCCAAAGTCAGGAACTGTGTCGAATGTCAGAAATTTTCTAGTAAACAGAAATTGCTACCATTGCCTCTCATTCCTATTTCAACATATGCTCCTTTCCAGCAGTGGGGGCTAGACTTCATTGGTGAAATTCATCTACCTTCTTCAGGACAGCATAGATGGATTATTACAGCTACAGACTATTTCACTAAATGGATTGAAGTTGTACCAACCAGAAATGCTACTGATATGGTAATTATTAATTTTTTGTTGGAAAATATTGTGTCAATATTTGGTTGTCCACATAAATTAGTAACTGATAATGCAATGGCCTTCAAGTCTGCTAAGATGTATAGCTTTTTTCAGCAATATCGGATTGAATTAACTCATCTACACCTTATTACCCTCAAGGTAATGGATTGACTGAGTCATCCAATAAAGTTTTGGTAAGGATTATTAAGAAAATTTTACCTGGAAATAAGAGGAATTGGGGCACTCAGTTGACACATGCTCTGTGGGCAGATAGAGTAAGTGGTAAAAAATCAATTGGAATGTCTCCATTTCATCTTGTATATGGTACAAAAGTTGTAATGCCTTTGCAATTATCTCTTCCTGTGATGAAGTTCCTGCTAGAAGAAGTTGATAATGAAAATCCATTCAAAAGGAGAATGTTGCAATTGATAGAGGCACACCAAATCAGAGAATCGTTGCTGGAAAAAGTATAAAAGTATCAGGCTAAAGTCAAATCTGTTTTTTATAAAAGAGCAAATTAGCAGTTGTTTCAGGATGATGATTTGGTACTATGTTGGGATGTCAGGAGAGACGACCATGGAAAGAATGGTAAGTTTTACAATATGTGGTTTGGGCCATTTAAAATTGCTGAAGTTTTGGAGATAATACTAATCTGCTCAAACATCTCAATGATGATCGGTTGATTGGAGGCCTAGTCAACGGTCATTTTCTTAAAAGGTTCTTTATTTAGTAAAGTCAGTTGAGTCACTCCATTGTAAATATCTGGTGTGATGTGTCAATAAACTCCATGCACAATGGTACTTATGTATGTATATATGGTCAGTCTTGAGTCCAGTCAGTCAATGGTCGGTCCTAGTCTTAATTTTCAAGAAGTCTTCTAAGTTTCAAAATTTTTTAAGGCACTGAATCTACAGTCCTTGAAGCCTCACAGGGAGGACTTCATCCCCAATAGGAGCCACTATTAGCACTGCAATTTTTCCAAATATTTTCAAAGTCTGGTCATCATTCTCCAAGGAATCAATCTGCCTTTTCAGTTTGATTATAAGATGAAAGTGTCATTGTCGAAGTGTAGTGGTGAGAAAATTTCATTTTCTACTTTCATTCATTTCATTTTCCCTCTTTCACCTTTCATTTTCCCAAAAAACCCAAAGTCTAGCCTCTCATTTCCCTTTTCAAAACCCCTTTTAAACTCATAAAATCCAATTTTATAGTTAAAAAGCAGCTCCACACACCCATCAACAGCCATATCATATTTTCTTTTTAACTTACAATTTATTTCTTTTATCACATTTTTTACCTGCACCATAAAAAATCCTTGGTTATATCATATATTATATGATATAACTTACCACACTTAATAAACATTGTGGACCCCTTACCTTTCATCGCAATCGACTCTTCGTAGTTTTAACTCCCATGCACGTTACAATTTCCATTTCCTACAAAACCTCCGAAATGAGAGTTATAGTATGGTCTGGGACCCATACTTCCCTTTAATACGCCTCGAATATGTTATAAAGCCTTTTTTGCTTCGGGCGTCTTTTTATCATATTACCATGACTTAACAAAGTTTCCACTTTCTTCTTTGAAAAGCCGTTTAAAGGGCCCCACCTACCTTTTCGCATCACATTTTCACAAATTTCACTTACCGCATTCACTTCTGCTCCCTCAAAACTTCTGATTTGCGATTTGCGGGTGGTCCCACCGTATGTCATGACACGTCCCTCCATTCACATCGCACTTCACACTTTGCCAGTTTCAACGTTTAGCTCCCATGTTTCATAATAAAACCTCCAATGTGTGATCTGCGGGCGACCCCACTGTTTGTTATGACATGTCACCTCTGCTGTCATCGCACATCGCACTTCGTGAGTTTTAACATTTAAATCTTGTGTCTCATAACAAAACTTGCGATCTGCAATTAGTCCCACTTCTTTGCCACATCATCACCCCATTGAAAATCGCATTTTCTCCCATTTGTGGCTTAATTTTAAACGCTCTGAACCCAATTTGCGATAGCGATATATGTCTAAAATGTTTTCTCCTCCCTCTTATCATTCATTCCACTCCACCTCTCCCCTATCAATTAAACATTTTTCAAAGGGTTTCTTTGAAATATCTCATAAAATGAACCTCTGCCATTCTATCCAAAAAGTTTCGAGTTTTCTGCCATTATAAAGAGTTTTCCACCAAAGAAGGAAAGGAACAGCGGAACAGCGACAGAGCTTCTCTGAAACAATTTTCTACCACTACTCTCAGCACCAGCATAGTTCTACAAGGCACCAGGCAGCATTCAAGGAACAGCCACACGCCATTTTCACTGATGTTTACACTTTTGTGGAGTTGGTTGCACCAGAACATAAGAGGATCCTTCCCATAGACTGCCACATCATACAAACCACTCTGAATTGTTAGACTTAACGTTGTTTATTTTCATTATGTCATAGCACTTTGTATTAAAGTTTTAGGATAAGCCTCGCCTCATGCACGAGGTTGTAATGAATTTTGAAATATATTTTCCTTTTTCTATGGAAGATGACAGTATCATATTTTGTATATATATATGCCAAACTGATATGAATTCAGGGTTGGTTGGTGGTTATTGATTTTTGACTTATATGAACTGTAAATTTTTTGTGAATGAAATGGAATAATACTACTCAGGAATTATTACCAATTTGTTGTGTGTATTGTCTACTTTATTTGTGTTTCCATATCTCTTTTCTTCCACTTCCAGTTTACAAATCATCATACTGTTATGTGTTTTTATTAGTCTCTTAAGTTTGTTATGTGTTTTATTGGTTTTTGTTAGTCTCACACAGTGAACATTACTGATAAAATCTATATTATAACAGTGGAAGAGCATCACTCATGATAGTTAAACTTCATGATATTTCAGTGAGAATCTTGTCAGACTAGAAATAGCTTTCTCTCAATGGAATATTGTCAAACTGCTACTTTTGTAAATTTCTACTAAATCAGTAGATTCATGTTTTACAGACCTATTGATTCTCCTCTCATATTTCAATTTCCTTTCATCATAGACTACAAACTCGCACCTTGCTACCACATCAAGTTACAATACCCTCTTTAGTAGAATTGTGGATTTGACAGAAATCTCTCTTAAGTAAATCAGAGTTTATACCATCTTCCAATCCTATAAAAAAAAACATTAAAATTGCCTCAGAGTTTAAGATGTGTCTGGTCAGGCACTTGTTGCAGTCCAAGTGCTAATTCCAACGCCAACACTACCAAAAGTAGAATTTTGCATGAAATAAAAATACAGTGAAGTAAATCTACACATCATAAGCTTGGGACATGTACTATATTTATCATTCAATTCCTTGCCCTTATTTTTCTCTTTCTTCCCTCCTCTTTGCACCTTTCAGTGCATGTCTTCAAAGGAAACATTTGTCCTCTCACCTTTCCCTGCAACACTGGCGTGAGAGTGTGAGGAAGTGGCCTCTGAGGAGGAATGTGCAGGAGCTACAGGTGCGTGGATTTTAGCTACAACTACATGAGTAGATGGATGAATAGGTTGGCTATATTTGTATTTCATGGCTTGTGATAAGATTGAAGGTACATGGTGAGTAGAAAGGAGGGCATGCACTTAATTATGTGAAATGGATTGCTAGTTTTCATGTTCAGATGGTGTTGCAATGGGGTTTGGGTCCCATCCATGAAATTGTAGTGGATGCTACTATGGAATATCAACTATGCTAGGATGTGGAAAAGGTATGTTCTGAGAGGCCCGTGGAGTGTGTTGATGGGTTGGTGGGCCTCCCAAGTAGATATGCCCAGTCTAAGTGATTTGATTAAACTCCTCAGAATCCACATTAAAATGGATAAAGAATCTAATTATATTTTTTCAGCTCTCCCTCCATGACTAACTCCCTCTTATGTCATGGCCCCTCCTATTATTGTGTGAATCTCTAGTGTGAAAGTTCATTGTAGCTGAAATTATATGTTGTGCAAAGTAAGTCTCATTGCATGAGTGTATGAACAACATACTATGTCACATCTAAAATCATGTTTATGAAAATGTTGGGGGTGCATGATATAACATTCATGTGAAAATATCATAAATGGGGAAGGGAAATAGCTCATACATGTCAAGAAACTTAGACTATTTACAGAAATCATGGAGGAGGTTTTCAATAATAGTTCAATTTTCACATGAATGTCTGATGTATTTTTTCCTTTCCAAGAAATATAAACCATAAAGTTCCCATCATTTTCATCTAAAACGTAACTGAAATGAGATCAAATAGTCAAAGATTCTATGGAAAAAAACATGATAGAGTAGTATGTTTGATTGCAAAGGGTATGAAAAAGGTTAAGCATATTATTATCAAGAGAAGAGATGTACAGTAAGTTGAATAGTATTACTTTGTTAAAATAAATAATGGTTGATGTCTTTGAAGGAATGTTCATACTAAATATATTCTTACTATGTGCCATGGAATGCAAATTCAAAATGATGTAGGTGAAATAAGAAGCATTATAGTAATTTTGGGTGATCAAAAATGATACAATGGTGAATGAAATACATCAGAATAAAAAAATTTGTTATTTCATTTGAAACAAAGAGCAATTGCAACTTTTGTTTGCTACATGTGTTGTGAGCCTTAATACAAAACATATGTAGCTTCTTTACCTACAAAACAAAATATAGTGAATTTACATATTCATTTCATTATTCCACCATGGAATAGGGGACCACACCTACCATGTTTAGTTAAGATTCAATTTTTTAACTTTTCATTCTATTTTTTAACTTGGATCCTTGGAAATGGTAATAATATTAACATTTGGAATTGCGGGATTCTTTGGAATTCCCTATTGGAAAATAATTTGATCTTATTTCCCCTTCAAGAATGGTAAATAGTACAAGGTGAGTTCTCACTAGCGAACATCTCTCTTGAGGCGAGTGATGGTCATTAGAAGGGTTGGGATCTTCATTCGATGCTAGACTACTTAAAGAGAATTGCTTGTACATTAGAAGCCCAATTAGTTGGTTGTGCTCTAGGACACAAGGAAAAGGATGTTCACGAATGGAAATTATCTAAGTATACATATAAGAAATATTATTTATTCTTGCTTCTCCCTCAAAGCATCCAAACCAAATCTCATATTTGGACCAATATTTAGATTCCAAATAGTCCCCCCAAAGTAAACATATTATGTTGGTCTCTTTTTCACTAGAAAATCTCATTGCAAAAAAATTGAAAATGTGTGGCATTTTCAGTCCTTCCAGATATCCTCTCTTTTTTTCTTAAGAGTAATATATTTTTCATCTCTTCCTAGAGTGCCCCTTTCTTTATTTGATATAGATAGATGTGTTGTAGTCCTTGGAGGTAAGGTTGCTTTGGCCCTCTTTATAAATGATTTTTTGACTCATGGAAACATAATTATACAGGGACATTTCTTGTCAAGACTCTATTCAAGCAAATATGGATTGCACTTCCTAAATTTATATGTTGTAAGGATTGGTTATCCCATAATAAAACGATCTTTCATGATCAAATATTTTTTCCCTCAAAGTGTGGCCTAAAATTCTCTATATATTCTTAGAACTATGGTCCCATAAGTATAAGATGAATGGTTCTTTTCAATTTTTGGATGAAATGGAAAAGGCTTAGTTAATGAGATACTTTCCTCAAATTCCTAGCTCTACCATCTCTCCTTCCAAATGTCTCTCATCTAAGGAAATATGGAATTTTTGCCTTCCCAAAGAAGAAGTTGGCATTAGAATCAAAGCCTAGCCTTTTCATATCATTTTCTTTAATGGTGCTTCCAAGAACAATCCAAGGGTGGTATGTGTAGGGGGCTATCCCCAAAGGAAATGTAGAATTTTCTTGTGTCTGCGATATGGGATCACTTTCAAACAATCAAAAAGAAACATGTGCAGTTATTAAAGGATTACAAATACATAAAAAATAAAAAAAATAAAACAAAACAAAAACAAACAAAACAAAACAAAACAAAAAAACCAAAAAAACAAAACAAAACAAAACAAAACAAAACAAAAAACAAAAACTGTAGAAATTCCTGAATAAATCACTTATTCAACCGAGATTATCCTGGTCACATACTATTTGAGCTTCATACATAACACATAATCTCTTCTACGCATTAATCATCACATGCGGAAATAAAAACAACAAGCGGTATTGAAAACATTCACATGTGCACATAGAAATTCAACACATATAACATAGTATGTATACCGGGGAAAGCTTACAGCTGAAAACCCCCTACTGTCTGTATATTATAATGAAGAAGAATCATGTAACAATCTCAGTACAATACTCCTCACAAGTACTCCGTACTGTCTCCAAAAGTTACACACAAACTAGCTCAGTTTTGAACAAGTCACGGGTTCAAAACTCCTCCATTGTTTGCCTGCCTCTACTGCGCAATCCAAGATGAGAGAATGGATAGAATGAATTCGAATTCCCTTGGCTTTAACTGCGCAATCCTCATTGGCAATCTCCTCCAATGATTGTGCAAATCTCATGCACACTATAGTCACAACTGATAGTAGACTCCACCCTTTCACCCACCTCTAACACTGGTCTCCACTAAACTGTCCATGCACTGCTGTTAACTGATGTGTTCTTTAGTTGATTTATGAGTTAATAATTAGTGAATTAATTAATAATTAATTCACACCACTCATCACTAGTGTATTTGTCAGTTAGACTAAATACAACTAGTTCAACTAGTTTAAACCGAACACAACTCCACCAACTGTCTCATCAACTCCACCAAACTCTGCCACATGAGTTCTAACTGAAGTCAACCATGCAATAGCTCAACTAACCCATAGGAAATTCGAATTTCCTTCTGCCAGCTGCATGTGCCACATCTGTAGCTCGAACTGAAGTTCTCCAAGAGGATAAGATAATGTTTATAGTCTAAATATTATTAAGGGTTAATAATATTTGACTGTTCTATTTTTAGACAGGCAGTCTAAAAATAGACTTCGACCTGTATGTCTAAAAATAGTTGTCCATCTATTTTTACCAACTTGACCAATCATCCAAGAATAACATCCCGCAACTCCTAGACCATGCTCCATATGTCTAAAAATAGACATAGTCTAAAAATAGACTTTGCGACAAAAATCACCTGTGTGGCCCCCACCTAGTTTTGGTGATCACTTTCCAACTAGGATCAGGAAAGATGTTTCAGGATGCCTCCTTCACTGTTTCTTGTTGCCATTTTCAACAAAAACAAAAAACAAACAAAAACAAAACAAAAAAACATCATAGTATCTTATTGATAACTTTTGGTGACTCTAAGTTTCTTATTCAACATATAATTGTTGATTCCCTCCCCATGATACCAATTTGAAAAATATTCCCAAAAATATCATGGCTATTCTCTCCACATTTCCCTCGATAAAGTTATATATATTCTTAGGGACAGTAATCCATTAGAATATGAAATGAAAAACAAAGGGTGCATATGACAATGTGTGAACTAAGAGTCAATGAACAAGTCTCCCTATACCCTCTTCATTAATAATGACCATGAATTCATTCAAATATTTTCCTTTAATGGCCCAAGTGTCACATTATGAAAAGAGATATGTGGTGAAATTCTAGGTTAAGTATCATGCACAAGGGTGAATACAAAGTTAATATGATTTTTTTACAATTTTTCACCCTTATTTATATTCAATGGGTATACAAATTGGTGTAGTTAAAGCCATGATGGCATTAAATGTGACATCAAAGTGGTGATCATATCATATCTTATCTACTTCTGGGATCGATTAGTTGCATGTTTCATGGTGGATTTGGAAATATAGTTTTAATAATAGGAAGAACAAAATTCATTATTATCCCCTCTGTACTCTTTAGTCCCTTCAAGAAACCTCACACTAGTTTGGTATTATGATGGCATGATTTGGATCAACTAGTGGATTCGTGACATTTTACATTAGATGAAAATGAAGGCTAGGTAGTTGGATAAGAAATTCGATCATTGTATGATGGTCCTTTGTCCCATCTCATGTGTACCAATAGGTGGAGAAGTGACTCTGGCTCATGACTCGTTCTCATGGATTTAGAATTATATGTCAATTAGTCTATATCTTGCACACAGTGAGGAGATGTAGTACCTTTTCAAATATGTTGACAATATGTCTCCAAATAGTTTGAATTTTCTATCTCCTAGATTAAATAATGGAGTTTGCAAGCACATTTGGTAACATTTTTCTTTATCCTTTCCTATGTTTAGCTTTTGGGAAACATTCAAATTTGGGTCGGATATGCATACAAAGATAGGAATTTAGCATTTCAATCTCTATGGATAAATTACTCCAAATCCAAAAGTTTGTTTCTTTGGGGGTTTGAGTTCTCAACAATTTAATGACTCAAAGAAATTCATTGCACGCAGTGGAATTTCAATCACACTAGGTGTCATTTTTTCCTCTTATCTCTTTATTTTTATCTCCTTTTTAATAATCTGTGTAATTGAGGAGGTATACACTTTGGTTGTTGTATGAATTCCTTAGTTGTCATATCATCTCTTCCTCGTGAGGAGATTCATAATTTAGGATCAACACCTTCTCTTTAGGTATCTACATCACAATTTAGCTAGTTGGTGTGTTGATTATTGTATTGTTATGTGTTTCAATTTTTTTTTCCGAGCATTATTATACTTCAAATAGGGGACCGTATGTAATATGAATAAATAAGGTAAAATTCAAGTTTTTCATGTGGTTGAGTGAGCTTCTGCTAGATGTAGTAGTTGTTCAATCAAGGAAGAGGGCTATGGGTCTCAAAGTGAACCTCTTCTAGACCAAGTGAACAAACTACAAGAAGACATTTGTGTTCTTCAACTGAACCACAATTAGATGGTATTTAGTCTTACTTCATATATGGAAATTCTAATCGAGCACTGTAATATGGTTAAGTAGTTAGAAGATGAAATCTTAGGCCTGCACCAAAAAATGGAAGACGTATAATTCTCTTTGGTACAACATGGTACAAATTCTTCCTCAAAAAGCACCTCTTCTAGCTCCCCTTAGCACGTTATTCCTAATTTAAATGAACTAGATCTTGGTATAGAATTGGGTCTTAGTCAAGATGTTCATCCCCTTCCCCTTGATGTTTAAGATATGGAGGTTAAAGATTGTTGTATTCTAGGAGTTTTTTTGGAGAATTTTCACTTTTTGGTTGCCTAGCTTAGATATAGTATCACGTTGGAATTTTTTGGTGGGAGTTAGGCCAACTTCATCCTTCCTTTGAAACAACCAACTAGCTCTCTTTCAAATTTTGTTGTTTTTTGTTGTATCTATTGCACTCCAAACACAAATTTTCATTAATATAAATTCTAATTTTGGTTTTAAAAATTTAAATAAATACGATACTCAATTTTTTCATAATGGTAAAGGAATTCATGTGAATGTTCAATTATATATACTTGTTATTTAATATTAATATTCATGTGAAAGTTCAATTATTGATGTTTATTATTTAATATTGATATATGATGTTTTTTTAACATGTTATGATTTTATAAGACTCGGTATTTTGAATTTATTATCTTTTATTTTGAATTAAAATTTATATTTAATAAAAAATGAATAATTTAAATTAAATAATGTAAATATTTAATAAAAATTTACAAATTAATTAAATATGATTTAATTTAAATAACAATTCAATAAATGAATTGAGAGAGTTAATTTGATTGAACTTTTTCTTTAACATATTGTTGAGTGAAATAGGGGTGGAAAATGCATGCCAGGTGGTGCTTCATTTAGCCTCGGAGGAAAATTAAAAATATCTTATTCATGGAGTCTGCATATGACCTCAACATTGCAGAAGGGTATGCATTGCTTCAGGGTTTGAGTATACCGCTCTCTAACGGCATATTAAACTTAGCTATAGTGGTGGATTCAAAGATCATCTTAGATCATATTAATGAAGTCTTTCTCTCAAATGACCCAACACTGAAATCCATTATAAATGGATTAATATACTTTTACGAAACCTTAATTACCACAAGGTTTGACATGTTCTTCAAATCAACAACTTGATGGTGGAGAACCTGGTGATGTGTGGGATTCATTATTGTGAATTGCATGAAATCCTATTTACCCATCTTGTAAACATGACAAGTGTTGATAGCTTGAAGGAATGTATGGGTTTGGTATGCAAAATTGTAATGTGATTGGAGATTCGATGGGCGCCAAGGCATGCAAACCCATGTTGAACATTAATTTTTAATCATGTGTCAAGAAGGTGGTGGCTCATTAATCTAGTATGATGGCAGTTCCCTCATCCGTTAACAATCTATTAAGGATGGTGGATTGTAGTCTTTTGCTGTGGATGCAAGCTACAAATCTAGAGGCGGGTTAAGATTTCCATTATTGGTTTTGTGGATGGTAGGTGGTGGCTCCCAGAAAAATCTTGTTGGGCAGTACATCAAGACAGCATGCAGTTTTGGCAAGTGTGGAAGGTGGGAAGTTATAGGGGAGCGTCTGAGGGCTCCATCACCTACGCTAGAACTATGGTATTGCGGGTAAGAAATTTGTCAAGCCTCCTATTCGATCTCTAAAAATATTTGGTCCATTTTAAAATTTTGGGAATTACCTCCATTCCCTCATTGGTGAACAGATTCTAAGTCCTTTGTTCAATAAGGCTTAAGACTTCCCTTCAGGCTTCATAAGCAAACTGGTTATAATTTCTATAGGGTATGGGTGCCTTTTTAGTATTTTCCCTGACACAAAAGGGCTTGGTAAAATTGGAATTGTAATTGTTATATGGGTGGTTGATTCTCTCCTCCTTTTTGTTTATAGTGTTTCAGTGGAAGTTCTAGTTTGGTCTAAATCTTTGTTAGTTGGAGCTTAGGATGGTAAATTTCTTGTTTTTTTCATGGCCCGCTCTTGGCCTTTTCCTGATCCAAACAACGATTACTAGGCTCCCGAGTATGAAATATGGCATGTGCAACTCAATATTATTCAATCAATAGCCTCTTTTGTCTCCACCATTATGGAAATCATAGTTGAACAATAAACAAAATACAATAATTGGAGGATTAATTAATCAATGTCTCTCAACAACTGAAAAATCTACAAATGGCCTCCGACGAAGGTATTCAATTCTATGTCTCTTCCTTAAAGTTAACTATAAAGAAAGGTTTCCTTCAACTAAAATTAAATTTCCCTAACCCAACTTAACAACCAAAACCATCTTAACATAGTATAGAACCTCATAATTAGTGTTTAATGTTTTTGCATATACATTTTTTCTAATAATTATATTTGTAAGTTCCTTTTGTTAAATCAAAACAATAAATTTTTTAAAAAATTATGATAAACTCTTTTTACTCATAATATAATAATTGCACTTTAAATATATATTTCTTAACACAAATATTAGTATTATCATATATATATATAGATATGAGAGAGATTATGTAGATGTTATAACATATTCTTATCATTAAACATGAGAGCTCATGAATTTTTTTTTTTTAAAAAGGACAAAAACAATAAATTTTTTTTAAAATATGATAAACTCTTTTTACTCATAATATAATAATTGCACTTTAAATATATATTTCTTAACACAAATATTAGTATTATCATATATATGTGTGAGAGATTATGTAGATGTTATAACATATTCTTATCATTAAACATGAGAGCTCGTGAATTTTTTTTAAAGAAAGGACAACCCAATTTTACGTTTGGACTTCAATTTATTCATATGAAATATCTTTATACATTATTAAATTTGTGTATACGATCGTTATAATTATGTGGATGTTTTAACACATTCTTATTATTAATATTACGATTATTATTAATATTACGATTCGATATGTAGTTATGTATATGTAAATGTGTGATTTTAATATAAAATTGTATTCTTATTAAATAAGTAGAAATTTGTATTATTAAAAAATTTGTATTTATATATTTGAATTTTCTTTGTAGGTTTGAAATTGAGCATACTAGTTTCATCTAAATCTTTATATTGTATTTTATATTAAATTTTATTTTGATCTAGTTTGACTTTTTGTTTTTCTTGTAGAAAAACTTTTTTCTTTCTTTCCAACTTGAATCCCCACATTTTCTGCAAATTCTTGTGAATTCTTGTGAACCATTTTTTAGCAAGTGAACAATATTATTCTTGAGACCTTTCTCATCCGCAATTCTTGTGAATTCTTGTGAATCATTTTTTAGCAACTAAACAATATTATTCTTGAGATCTTCCTCATCTACCCAAGAAGTTTCCTTTTCAACTAGATTCCTTGTGGCTTCTTAAAAGAATATTTTTTCCACTAGGGTTTGTTTCTTTTCCACTAACTATGCATCAGGGGAATCCTTACTGGTGACCAGAGGATCCATATTGGCAATCATTTTTTCCTGCTTAATCTTTTTTGCCACCGTTGTGGTTTCTTTGACTTAATTTGCTTCCTTCTTGTCTTCTTGTTCTCTCTTTTCATGGAGCTTTGTTTCCTTCTTGTCTTCTTGTTCTTACTTTTCATGGAGCTCTTCTTCTTTGAATATATTATAGTGATCACCTTGTGCACTTTCCCACCATTTGGGCCTCACGGGTTTTTTCCGGTATTTTCTATTATGAGAACACTTGGTGCAATTTTTATTTACATGTCTCATTTCATAGCATGCTCTACACCAAAATGAGATATTCTCATAGTTGATATTTTGGACCCAGACATAGTTGGAGCCATAACCTTTGTTGAAGTCGATCTCCGCACAAATGCAGGCATATTTTCCCAGTGCATTCCCATGGAGGAAAGCAATGTGTGATTCCAGAAATGCAAGGGAAGGTTCATAAGCCTTACCCAAACAGGGGTTGTAGAAATTGATGTCGTTAACAAGTCAAAAGTGGGAGAAGGGTTGCATGAAGAGGCCAACACTCCCCCAAAACCATGGTCTTGCTTCATGTATAGCCTTCTTTCCCCCAATCTTATAAAAAACCACATTGAAGAAACCCCATGCCATAGGGTAAATATTCATCTCGTACGACAAAAGGGGCTTCCATTTCTCAGAAATCCGGGGCTTCCATTTCTCAAAAATCCATTTATGCATATCGGAGAACCACAACCAATACCCATTAAACCTACAAATTAAATCATTCTCCAAAAACTATTTTTCACAACAAAAAGCTTCCTCATCCATAGGAACATTAAGAGAATAAATTTCTTGTACCACCAAAAGACAGAACCAAACTTTGGCATAAAGTTGTACAAAACCGAAAAAGAGCTAGCTTCACCCGCAACCATACCTGCAAAAGAAACAAATGTATTCGCCAAATCACAAGGATTCGCCATTGAACGTTTTGGAGAAAAGATCTTTGTAAAATCTATGCAAACTGAGCAAAGTTTGAGTGCCAAATTCTCAAGGGTTTCCAAAGCTCCTTCCATCTCTCAACATAAGATATCATAATACAAAATTGTATTAATAATTATAATATATTTTTATTAAATTTAAATAAATATAATTAATTTTAATTTAGAAATATATATATAGAGTGTTAATTGATGGTGGTTTTTTTTTTAAATTTAGAGTATCTATAAAGTAATATTCCAATCTAATCATTTCAAAGAATTAAAGAGGGGATTATTTTTTCAAATGTTAATTATATTTAAATTTAAGTGGAAATTGTGATGTAATAAAACTTTAAATAATAAGAAATAAAGTAATATTCCAATCTAATCATTTCAAAGAATTAAAGAGGGGATTATTTTTTCAAATGTTAATTATATTTAAATTTAAGTGGAAATTGTGATGTAATAAAACTTTAAATAATAAGAAAATATAAAGATGTTATGATAGTTGGTGATTAAGTGTAAAAAAAAATTATGTTGTGAATTTAGTAGATTAAAAAAACTTAAATTTCTTACTATAAAAAATGAAAATCAATATTATATATATATATATATATATATATATATATATATATATATATATATATATATATAATATTATAATTATAAAATATTGAAACATTTATTTTTAAATTATTTGATGTATATTTACATTAAATCTTAATTTCAAAATATTTATCATAATACAATTATTTGCTTATTGAATCAAATAATTAAAAAATAAATATTGAATTCAATTTTATTATAAAATATTGAAATGATTATAAAGTATAATAGATCTATGTTAATTTTAATCTATCAAGAGTCAATAGGGATCAAATCTCTTGACTTGAGGACATTTTTTAGAATGCAAAACTTGAAGAAAGATTTGTACCTCCAAAGATTTGATCCTTATGAGCTTAAGATAAATTGATATATATGCCATGTGTCAAGTCCATACTAAGCATGAAGGCAATTAGACATTTCCTACATGTGTAAAAGCACACTAATAAAATATTTTATTTTCACTTGCTTCATGGTCTTTCTTTAATAGATATTTACAATGACTGTTTTTTGTTATTAATATTTTTTTTAAAGTGTGACATGTGAAATTCATATTAAGAATTAAAAGAATTACAAACCTTCCTCATGTCCTCAATTACAAAGCACTAAGATCTTTGATATTGAAAAATGTGCATATTGAAATATTTCATTTATAATTCACATTCACAGAGTTATATGGAGTTTCCTCATATAGTTGATTTTGGATATATGACCTTCTTATAATTCCTCCAATTGCATATAAAATTTTTGCACATCAACCTTATATTGTGAATTGAAAAAATTATACATCTCCCTCATTATAAGAATTTTTTATTTCAATATTTATCTCTATATAAATATTGATATAAAATTATGTTCCTTGATATAGACATTGTAAATAGTACACATCTCCTTGACACTAAATTTTAATATCAATATTAATTTTAGATGCAACATGTCAACTCCATATTGAATAATGAAAAAATTACAAATCTCTCTTACCAAAAAGTAGAAAGCATTTATAGAGATTTTTTTTTTACTTTTAATGACTTTATCTCCCAATATCAATATTATTCTTAAATACCACTTGTCACCTCTCTATTGATTAATAAAGGAAATACACATCTCCCTGGTACTAAAAAAAAATTTCAATTATATATAAAATTAGAATTTATTTACTTTTAATTATTTTATTTCTCAATATCAATATTATTTTTACCGCATATTTAGTAATGAGAGAATTGAATAGTTACGAACTTTTTCTTTGTGAAAAAAAAAAAGTAATGAGAGAATTACACTATCTCCTTGACAATAGAAAGTAATTATAAAAGAAATTAGAAATTTTTTTGTTTTCAATTACTTTATGTTTATATAAAATTGATATAAAATTAAGTCTTAAATTGAAATATTTTTATTTATAATAAAAATTGAAATTTTCTAATACACCTCATTTATTATTTATTTATAATAAATATAAAACCAGCAGAATGTGAATATTATATTACAAAGAATATAGACAAATTTTATAAAATAATATTTGTATAGAAAAACTCTTAAAGGCATAATTTGCCAAAGTAGACTAAACTCTATCACATCTGTTGAGCAAAATTGTCAAAAATCACCTTAAACACTCTTGAGAATTCAGTATGAAGTGGTGCAAGGGAAATGGCGGGCAGTTCCATTTTACCCTTGAAATTAGGAAGTTAACACCAAATACAATGAATACTTAATCTTATTATTACAACATCAGTGTCACTGAAACTCAATTCAGCTAACAGTTACAGAAGATGGGGAACTAAGTACAACAGTGGAAGCCATTACAACAAACAATACTATCTGAAATGAATGATACTGTCTATTTCAACCTAATACCCCAACTCTATTGGACAAACACGACGACTAATAACAATAATAAAATCTATTTCGTACTGACAAACATGACTGCGCAGGCATTACGAGTTAGTAAACCAGCAGTGGAAATCCAGCCTGATTCTAATACAAATGAATGATTAAAAACTCATGAGTGGATAGGACTCCTATGCAAATATTTGTCGCTTGGATCGAGACGTTCAGAACCATAGTTGCCTGAATACCAACAAAATTAAAACGATGCTCAGTCAGTACAACAAAAAGCAATGCTACAATAAACATAATAAACCGATATTAACATAGATTTCATAAATGTTCTAGAATTTGAGTTTTATTATATATTTGAGGGGATATTCTAAAATTTGAGGTACTACAGTAATAATCTGAAATAATTCATTTCACTTCATTTGTAAAATTCAAAATATTTTAAGAATTTAGAATAGAATAATATATATGATAATGGTGGTTACTCTTTGTAAGACCAATGTTGTTTATAGGTCTTTAAGAAAGGAGAAACAATTTAAGTTTGATTTTTCAAAATTTTGTTTCTATGGTCAAAAGGAAAGAGAAGGGAAATAAGTGCTTCGAGATAGCTATAGGTGGGTTGGCTTAATAAGTCAAGAAGAGTGGAAGTGTGGTAGATGGTAGGGAATTGAGAGAGAATGTGAGTAAATGAAGTGCTTTTCATCTTCCACCTTCTTAGAATCGTAAATCTGAAAGATTCTATCGTTCCAAGGGGTCTTGGGAATAGACCACCCTTAGTCTCACTCAGAAGCTCATGGGAATTAGTTCTTATCTTAGTAATGTTCATTTTTTTCTTATTGTTGGACAACACGAAGAGATAATTTGACAAATTTTATAATAAAACTAAAACAAAAAAAAACAAAACAAAACAAAAAAAAACAAACAAAACCAAAAAAACAAAACAAAACAAAACAAAAACAAAAAAACAAAATACAAAAACAAAAAACAAAAAACAAACAAAAAAAAAAAACAAACAAAAAAACAAAAAACAAAGCAAAAAAACAAAAAAACATCATAGTATCTTATTGATAACTTTTAGTGACTCTAAGTTTCTTATTCAACATATAATTGTTGATTCCCTCCCCCATGATACCAATTTGAAAAATATTCCCAAAATATCATGGCTATTCTCTCCACATTTCCCTCAATAAAGTTATACCATATTCTTAGGGACAGTAATCCATTAGAATATGAAATGAAAAACAAAGGGTGCATATGACAATGTGTGAACTAAGGGTCAATGAACAAGTCTCCCTATACCCTCTTCATTAATAATGACCATGAATTCATTCAGATATTTTCCTTTAATGGCCCAAGTGTCACATTATGAAAAGAGATATGTGGTGAAATTCTAGGTTAAGTATCATGCACAAGGGTGAATACAAAGTTAATAGGATTTTGTTACAATTTTTCACCCTTATTTATATTCAATGGGTATACAAATTGGTGTAGTTAAAGCCATGATGGCATTAAATGTGACATCAAAGTGGTGATCATATCATATCTTATCTACTTTTGGGATCGATTAGTTGCATGTTTCATGGTGGATTTGGAAATATAGTTTTAATAATAGGAAGAAAAAAATTCATTATTACCCCCTCTGTACTCTTCAGTCCCTTCAAGAAACCTCACACTAGTTAGGTATTATGATGGCATGATTTGGATCAACTAGTGGATTTGTGACATTTTACATTAGATGAAAATGAAGGCTAGGTAGTTGGATAAGAAATTCGATCATTGTATGATGGTCTTTTGTCCCATCTCATGTGTACCAATAGGTGGAGAAGTGACTCTGGCTCATGACTCGTTCTCATGGATTTGGAATTATATGTCAATTAGTCTATATCTTGCACACAATGAGGAGATGTAGTACCTTTTCAAATATGTCGACAATATGTCTCCAAATAGTTTGAATTTTCTATCTCCTAGATTAAATAATGGAGTTTGCAAGCACATTTGGTAACATGTTTCTTAATCCTTTCCTATGTTTAGCTTTTGGGAAACATTCAAATTTGGGTCGGATATGCATACAAAGATAGGAATTTAGCATTTCAAGCTCTATGGATAAATTACTCCAAATCCAAAAGTTTATTTCTTTGGGGGTTTGATTTCTCAACAATTTAATGACTCAAAGAAATTCATTGCACACAGTGGAATTTCAATCACACTAGGTGTCATTTTTTCCTCTTATCTCTTTATTTTTATCTCCTTTTTAATAATCTGTGTAATTCAGGAGGTATACACTTTGGTTGTTGTATGAATTCCTTAGTTGTCATATCATCTCTTCCTCGTGAGGAGATTCATAATTTAGGATCAACACCTTCTCTTTAGGTATCTACATCACAATTTAGCTAGTTGGTGTGTTGATTATTGTATTGTTATGTGTTTCAATTTTTTTGTCCAAGCATTATTATACTTCAAATAGGGGACCGTATGTAATATGAATAAATAAGGTAAAATTCAAGCTTTTCATGTGGTTGAGTGAGCTTCTGCTAGATGTAGTAGTTGTTCAATCAAGGAAGAGGGCTATGGGTCTCAAAGTGAACCTCTTCTAGACCAAGTGAACAAACTACAAGAAGACATTTGTGTTCTTCAACTGAACCACAATTAGATGGTATTTAGTCTTACTTCATATATGGAAATTCTAATCGAGCACTGTAATATGGTTAAGTAGTTAGAAGATGAAATCTTAGCCCTGCACCAAAAAATGGAAGACGTATAATTCTCTTTGGTACAACATGGTACAAATTCTTCCTCATAAAGCACCTCTTCTAGCTCCCCTTAGCACGTTATTCCTAATTTAAATGAACTAGATTTTGGTATAGAATTGGGTCTTAGTCAAGATGTTCATCCCCTTCCCCTTGATGTTTAAGATATGGAGGTTAAAGATTGTTCTAGGAGTTTTTTTGGAGAATTTTCACTTTTTGGTTGCATAGCTTAGATATAGTATCACGTTGGAATTTTTTGGTCGGAGTTAGGCCAACTTCATCCTTCCTTTGAAACAACTAGCTCTCTTTCAAATTTTGTTGTTTTTTGTTGTATCTATTGCACTCCAAACACATATTTTCATTAATATAAATTCTAATTTTGGTTTTTAAAAATTAAATAAATACGATACTCGATTTTTTCATAATGGTAAAGGAATTCATGTGAATGTTCAATTATATATACTTGTTATTTAATATTGATATTCATGTGAAAGTTCAATTTTTGATGTTTATTATTTAATATTGATATATGATGTTTTTTTAACATGTTATGATTTTATAAGACTCGGTATTTTGAATTTATTATCTTTTATTTTGAATTAAAATTTATATTTAATAAAAAATGAATAATTTAAATTAAATAATGTAAATATTTAATAAAAATTTACAAATTAATTAAATATGATTTAATTTAAATAACAATTCAATAAATTAATTGAGAGAGTTAATTTGATTGAACTTTTTCTTTAACATATTGTTGAGTGAAATAGGGGTGGAAAATGCATGCCAGGTGGTGCTTCATTTAGCCTCGGAGGAAAATTAAAAATATCTTATTCATGGAGTCTGCATATGACCTCAACATTGCAGAAGGGTATGCATTGCTTCAGGGTTTGAGTATACCGCTCTCTAACAGCATATTAAACTTACCTATAGTGGTGGATTCAAAGATCATCTTAGATCATATTAATGAATTTTTTCTCTCAAATGACCCAACATTGAAATCCATTATAAATGGATTAATATACTTTTACAAAACCTTAATTACCACAAGGTTTGACATGTTCTTCAAATCAACAACTTGATGGTGGATAACCTGGTGATGTGTGGGATTCATTATTTGTGAATTGCATGAAATCCTATTTACCCATCTTGTAAACATGACAAGTGTTGATAGCTTGAAGGAATGTATGGGTTTGGTATGCAAAATTGTAATGTGATTGGAGATTCGATGGGGGCCAAGGCATGCAAACCCATGTTGAACATTAATTTTTAATCATGTGTCAAGAAGGTGGTGGCTCATTAATCTAGTATGATGTCAGTTCCCTCATCCATTAACAATCTGTTAAGGATGGTGGATTGTAGTTGTTTTCTATGGATGCAAGCTACAAATCTAGAGGCGGGTTAAGATTTCCATTATTGGTTTTGTGGATGGTAGGTGGTGGCTCCCAGAAAAATCCTGTTGGGCAGTACATCAAGACAGCATGTTGTTTTGGCAAGTGAGGAAGGTGGGAAGTTATAGGGGAGCGTCTAAGGGCTCCATCACCTACGCTAGAACTATGGTATTGCAGGTAAGAAATTTGTCAAGCCTCCTATTCGATCTCTAGAAATATTTGGTCAATTTTAAAATTTTGGGAATTACCTCCATTCCCTCATTGGTGAACAGATTCTAAGTCCTTTGTTCAATAAGGCTTAAGACTTCCCTTCGGGCTTCATAAGCAAACTGGTTATAATTTATATAGGGTGTGGGTTTTGGTCTAAATCTTTGTTAGTTAGAGCTTAGGGTGGTAAATTTCTTGTTTTTTCCATGGCCCGCTCTTAGCCTTTTCCTGATCCAAAAAATGATTATTAGGCTCTCGGGTATGAAATATGGCATGTGCAACTCAAGATTATTCAATCAATAGCCTCTTTTGTCTCCACCATTATGGAAATCCTAGTTGAACAATAAACAAAATACAATAATTGGAGGATGAATTAATCAATATCTCTCAACAACTGAAAAATCTACAAATGGCCTCCGACGAAGGTATTCAATTCTATATCTCTTCCTTAAAGTTAACTATAAAGGAAGGTTTCCTTCAACTAAAACTAAATTTCCTTAACCCAACTTAACAACCAAAACCATCTTAACATAGTATAGAACCTCATAATTAGTGTTTAATGTTTTTGCATATATATTTTTTCTAATAATTATATTTATAAGTTCCTTTTGTTAAATCTATATTATAAATAATTATACTTTTATATATTAAACAATAATATTATATATAAGACCATCAAAACAATAATTTTTTTAAAAAATTATGATAAACTCTTTTTACTCATAATATAATAATTGCACTTTAAATATATATTTCTTAACACAAATATTAGTATTATCATATATATGTGTGAGAGATTATGTAGATGTTATAACATATTCTTATCATTAAACAAGATTCTTAACACAAATATTAGTATTATCATATATATGTGTGAGAGATTATGTAGATGTTATAACATATTCTTATCATTAAACAAGAGAGCTCGTGAATTTTTTTTAAAGAAAGGACAACCCAATTTTACGTTTGGACTTCAATTTATTCATATGAAATATCTTTATACATTATTAAATTTGTGTATACGATCGTTATAATTATGTGGATGTTTTAACACATTCTTATTATTAATATTACGATTAGATATGTAGTTATGTATATGTAAATGTGTGATTTTAATATAAAATTGTATTCTTATTAAATAGTAGAAATTTGTATTATTAAAAAAATTGCATTTATATATTTGAATTTTCTTTGTTGGTTTGAAATTGAGCATATTAATTTAATCTAAATCTTTATATTGTATTTTATATTAAAATTTATTTTGATCTAGTTTGACTTTTTGTTTTTCTTGTAGAAAAACTTTTTTCTTTCTTTCCAACTTGAATCCTTACATTTTCTGCAAATTCTTATGAGTTCTTGTGAACCATTTTTTAGCAAGTGAACAATATTATTCTTGAGACCTTTCTCATCAGATTCTTGCGAATTCTTGTGAATCATTTTTTAGCAACTAAACAATATTGTTCTTGAGATCTTCCTCATCTGCCCAAGAAGTTTCCTTTTCAACTAGATTCCTTGTGGCTGAAAAGAATATTTTTTCCACTAGGGTTTGTTTCTTTTCCACTAACTATGCATCCGGGGAATCCTTACTGGTGACCAAAGGATCCATATCGGCAATCATTTTTTCCTGCTTAATCTTTTTTTTGCCACCGTTGTGGTTTCTTTGACTTAATTTGCTTCCTTCTTGTCTCCTTGTTCTTTCTTTTCATGGAGCTTTGCTTCCTTCTTGTCTTCTTTGTTGGAGAACAGAAGCACAGCAGATTCAACCAAATACTCAGCAAATAAATCAAGCACATAAAACACAGAGGTTTAACGTGGTTCACCCAACCAATCTGGGCTACGTCCACACAACATAGGCATCGGCAATTCTTTATTAATCAAACAGGAGATTACAAACTCACACACCCCCTCAAAACAATCCGTATGGATACCTGTTATATAGCAAAGAGACTCTAACTGCCTCATAAATCCTCTCACATCAAATTTAGGATGCATTAACTCCCTCCCAACAACCTAGAGCTAATCTAGCAACAAATTCCTATTGTTTTCACACACTGAGATTTTTGCCTATTTTATTTAAAACAGAAAATCTCAACAATCTCCACCTTGACAACAATTAGCCTGATGCCCTGTTTGTTTATTATTTTATCTTTTCTGCAAGCCAAGAGAAGCCAAACACCAACGCAGCTTCTCCAGCAAAACTGGTTTCGTGAACATGTCTGCACAGTTTTCCTTTGTATGCACCTTTTCAAGAGAGACTCCCCTTTCAGTGATAACCTGTCTTACAAAATGGTACTTAATAGGAATATGCTTTGATTTACTATGATAGGCCGGATTCTTAGCCAAATGTATTGCACTTTGACTATCACAAAGTAACCTGATGTTGTCCTGTAACCTACCAAACTCACCAAGCAAACCTTTCAACCAAACAGCCTCTTTGCAAGCATGCGAAGCAGCAATGTATTCTGCTTCAGTAGTGGATAAAGCAACAATGTTTTGTAGCTTTGACATCCAGCTAATAGCTCCACCTGCAAGAGTAAAGACATACCCTGAAGTTGACCTTCTCTTATCCAAATCACCTGCAAAATTGGAATCAACATATCCGCAAACAAATTCACTACTCTTATTGTAAGTGATACAATAACTACTTGTGCCTCTCAAGTACCGAAGCACCCATTTCACTGCTGACCAGTGTTCTTTACCCGGATTTGCCATATACCTGCTGACAACCCCAACTGCATGTGAAATATCTGGTCGAGTACAAACCATCGCATACATCAAACATCCTACTACATTAGCATATGGAATTAGAGACATATAATCCTTTTCTTTATCTGTATTAGGACATAAACTGGAAGAAAGCTTAAAATGGGAAGCTAAAGGGACTGACACAGGCTTCACATTGTTCATACCAAACCTCACAAGTATTTTCTCAATATACTTCTGTTGTGATAGCCACAGCTTACCACTGCTCCTGTCTCTGAAAATCTCCATGCCCAAAATATGTCTTGCTGCTCCTAGATCTTTCATATCAAATGTCCTTGCCATCTGAGTCTTCAACCTGTTGATTTCTTCAATGCTTTTGCTTGCTAAAAGCATATCGTCAACATATAACACTAAGATAATGAACATGTCATTACTTAACTGCTTAAAGTAAACACAATGATCATATTCACTTCTTATATATTTTTGACTCAACATGAAAGAATCAAATTTCTTGTACCACTGTCGAGGCGACTGCTTCAGACCATACAATGACTTCTTGAGCCTGCAGACAAATTTCTTATTGCGATGCTGAACAAACCCTTCCGGTTGTTCCATATAAATTTCCACATCTAAGTCTCCATGTAGAAATACAGTCTTAACATCTAATTGCTGCAACTCTAAATCAAGCAAAGCCACTAATGCTAACATAATTCTAATTGAAACAATTTTAACCACTGGTGAAAAAATCTCATGAAAGTCAATACCGGCTTTCTGAGAAAACCCTTTTGCAACCATTCGCGCTTTGTACCTGTCTTCCGTATCATTCACACCCCGTTTCAGCTTGAAAACCCATTTACACCCCACAGTTTTCCTGTCTTTCGGAAGCTCAACAAGATCCCATGTGCCGTTCTTACTTAAGGCCATCATTTCGTCCTTCATGGCTGCTTTCCACTTGTCACTTTTCGAACCTTCTATTGCTTCCTAATAGCACAGAGGTTCATCGTCATTAGCAGTAAATGCAACTGAAGTAACATAATCATCATACCTTCTCGGTGGCCGTTTGATTCTTGTCGACCTCCTTAAGGATGCTTCTGGTGCTTCCGCAATTGGCTGACTACCATCTGTAGGAACTTCTTGCCGATCAGTATCTGAGACCTGTTCATGATCTAAACCTGAACCCTGTTCATGTTCTGATTCTGAAAAATGTTCATGACTAGTATCTGAACTATGGTCATCATGACTATCATTAAAAATGCTATCAAACTGAATGTGCTGAAAGTCAGATACATCATTCTGTTTCAATCTACTATCTACATCTAACTGTACAAGAGAGGATTCATTAAACTTTACATCTCTGTTGATGATGATTTTGCGGGTAGTAGGATCCCACAATCTATATCCCTTTGTTCCAACACCATACCCAACAAAGATATACCTTTTAGACTTTGGATCTAACTTAGTTCGGTGATGTTTAGGCACTAGAGCATATGCATCACAACCAAACACTCTGAGTTTAGAATAGTCACAAGGGTGTCCTTTCCATACCTCTTGCGGAATCTTGTAGTCTATGGCCGTCGATGGAGATCGGTTTATCACATAACAAGCTGTTGCCACCGCTTCCGTCCACAATTCCTTCTGCAAACCGGCGTTACTCAGCATACTCCTTGCTCTCTCTAGAAGAGTCATGTTCATGCGTTCAACAACTCCATTTTGCTGAGGAGTATAAACCGTGGTCTTATGTCTCTCGATCCCTGCATCCTTGCAATAGCTGTCAAACTCCTTGGAAGTAAACTCACCACCATTGTCAGTTCTTAAACATTTTATAGTTCTACCAGTGATGTTTTCTACCAATGCTCTAAACTGCTTGAAAACTATAAAAACATCAGACTTCCTTTTCAACATGTAGACCCACACTTTCCTAGAAAAGTCATCAATAAACGATACAAAATATGACGAGCCACCATATGACGATGTAGGGGCTGGACCCCAAACATCTAAATGAATATAATCAAGTATCCCTTTACTAGTATGTTTGCCTGTTTTAAATTTTTGTTTACTTTGTTTTCCAAACAAACAATGCTTACAGAAATCTAACTTTCCAGACTTCAGATTTGGAAGTAACTTGCGATCAGCCAAAATTTTCAACCCTCTTTCACTCATATGCCCCAATCTTTGATGCCATAAGTGAATGGAACTACTGTCATGTTCAGAAACAGTAGACACAAAATCTGACCCTGTACCTCCTTCTAACTGAAATAGATTTCCTACTTTCTTAGCTTTCATAACTAGTAAAATGCCTTTATAGATTTTCATAACTCCACCTTGAATTACAGTTTTATATCCATTCGAATCAAGTGCTCCTAATGAAATCAAATTTTTCCTTAAATCTGGTACATACCTCACATCAGTTAATATTCTAGTTGTCCCATCAAACATTTGTAGTTGTATGCTCCCAATCCCCACAATATTACATGTTACATCATTACCCATGTACACAACTCCATCATTAATTGATTTATATTCCTTAAACCATTCTTTATGGATACACATGTGGTTTGATGCACCGGAATCTAACAACCAATGTTGACCATGATTTGACACATTAACTGATAATACTTCATCACTCATACCTGAACCAGATGCCGAACCTGTATCTGTCGTGTTTGCTTCCTTCTTCTCTGTCGATGAAGCTTCTTTAGAATATTGTTGTCGCTTCCAGCAATCCTTCTTCAGGTGTCCAGTTTTCCCACAATGCCAGCACTTCACCTTTGTCTTCTTTCCTTTAGACTTTGAACGAGATTTGCTATGCTTACCCCCGGAGTGTCTCTCTCTCGAGCGACCTCTGGCCATCATTGCCTCTAATGTAGAGGTGTCTGCATTCGACCTCTTCCTCGTCTCCTCAGACAACAAGGCTCCAACCACATCGTCAAACTCAAGGATGTCAGCAGTACTAAAGCTTATGGAAGTAACAAAGTGATCCCACGATTCGGGCAATGAACACAATAGAGTTATTGCCTTATCCTCTGAATCAAATTTTACATCTAGACTTTGTAGTTGTACCAATAGAGTATTGAAAACATTCAGATGGTCAGTAATCGAGGTACCTTCCTTCATTCGCAAACCATAAAGCTGTCGCTTCAGGAGAATCCGATTTGTCAAAGATTTCGTCATGTAGAGCTTCTCAAGCTTTATCCACAAGCCTGCGACGGTCTTCTCTGACACAATGTTGAACAGAACGTCATCCGCCAGACATAACCGAATTGCGCTCAGAGCTCTGTCATCCAACTCATCCCATTCATCCTCCGTCAAGGAAGAAGGCTTTTTGCTTTTCCCCAACAGCGCTTTCACCACGCCTTGTTGAATCAGCAGATCGTGCATCTTAACCTTCCAGATCTCGAAATTATTCTTGCCATTGAACTTCTCAATTTCAAAACGGGCACTTTGAGTTTTCGCCATCTTGTATCAGCAAAAAACACAAACAATCTCCAAATCCAACTTTTAAATAAATGAAGTTTGTGTTTAAAAAATGCCTTTGCCTTTAAAACAAACTGCCCTTCACCTTATAGAAAAGGCCTTTCTCCAAATGGCATATTACAATTTAAATAAACCCCATTTAAATCGATTATTTAAAAAATATCGATTTTAAATACAATACAAATCGATTTATTCTAATTGGGCCTCCCTTCTAATATAATCGATTTCATACCATATGGAAATGGTATTGGCATTTAAAAAATTAAATCGATTTCAAACGAAAATTGCATTAAACAAACTTTAAATGCAAATCGTTTTATTTTAAAAAAGAACACACACGTTTCAATGCTGCAAACTGGCCACTCAAACCTACAACAGGTAATGGACTATCCACCTAAAACCGTGTAGAGTTCCAAACCTGGTTACATTCCTTCGACTTTCAATACACAGTCCACGCGTGGGGTCAATTTATCAATGCCATCACATGATTCGCAGAGAAGAAGGATCCACGCTGTAATACTTACAGCAATGCCTGCACATTCAATCGATGACACGAAACTTCAAAACGATGGCATAAAATTGATTCAACTTATCGTAATATTTCAGCGTTCATGGCCGGCAGCGTTTCAAACTGGTTCATGGCCCGTTCAATTGTCAACGCATTCAGACGCTGCCCGATGACTGTCCCACGCAGCACCAGTAATCAAACCACGCTTCCGCAGTTGGTTTACGCCCAACACTGTTTTACCTCCACGCACCAGCAGCACCACACAATGAACACGCAGGTCTGGTCTGTTTATCTTCCACGCAGCAGTGGTAAACGACCTCCACGCAGCAATGTACAGGCACCGCCAGCACCCTCTCCACTGCGCGCTCCTCCAACATGCTCTGATACCAATTGTTGGAGAACAGAAGCACAGCAGATTCAACCAAATACTCAGCAAATAAAGCAAGCACATAAAACACAGAGATTTAACGTGGTTCACCCAACCAATCTGGGCTACGTCCACACAACATAGGCATCGGCAATTCTTTATTAATCAAACAGGAGATTACAAACTCACACACCCCCTCAAAACAATCCGTATGGATACCTGTTATATAGCAAAGAGAATCTAACTGCCTCATAAATCCTCTCACATCAAATTTAGGATGCATTAACTCCCTCCCAACAACCTGGAGCTAATCTAGCTAATGAAGAGGCCAACACTCCCCCAAAACCATGGTCTTGCTTCACGTATAGCCTTCTTTCCCCCAATATTATAAAAAACCACATTGAAGAAACCCCATGCCATAGGGTAAATATTCATCTCGTATGACAAAAGGGGCTTCCATTTCTCAGAGATCCATTTATGCATATTGGAGAACCACAACCAATACCCATTAAACCTACAAATTAAATCATTCTCCAAAAACTATTTTTCACAACAAAAAGCTTCGTCATCCATAGGAACATTAAGAGAATAAATTTCTTGTACCACCAAAAGACAGAACCAAACTTTGGCATAAAGTTGTACAAAACCGAAAAAGAGCTAGCTTCACCGGCAACGTATTCGCCAAATCACAAGGATATGTATTCACCGAATCACAAGGATTCACCATTGAACGTTTTGGAGAAAAGATCTCTATAAAATCCATGCAAACTGAGCAAAGTTTGAGTGCTCTCAAGGGTTTCCAAAGCTCCTTCCATCTCTCAACATAAGATATCATAATACAAAATTGTATTAATAATTATAATCTCTTTCTATTAAATTTAAATAAATATAATTAATTTTAATTTAGAAATATATATATATATATAGAGTGTTAATTGATGGTGGTTTTTTTAAGTTTAGAGTATCTATAAAGTAATATTCCAATCTAATCATTTCAAAGAAAGAATTAAAGAGGGGATTATTTTTTCAAATGTTAATTATATTTAAATTTAAGTGGAAATTGTGATATAATAAAACTTTAAATAATAAGAAAATATAAAGATGTTATGATAGTTGGTGATTAAGTGTAAAAAAAAAAATTATGTTGTGAATTTAGTAGATTAAAAGAACTTAAATTTCTTACTATAAAAAAATGAAAATCAATATTATATATATATATATATATATATTTATATATATATATATAATTATAAAATATTGAAATATTAATCAATATTATATATATATATATATTGAAATTTTTATTTTTAAATTATTTGATGTATATTTATATTAAATCTTAATTTCAAAATATTTTTCATAATACAATTTTGTGCTCATTGAATCAAATAATTAAAAAATAAATATTGAATTCAATTTTGTTATAAAATATTGAAATGATTATAAAGTATAATAGATCTATGTTAATTTTAATCTATCAAGAGTCAATAGGGATCAAATCTCTTGACTTGAGGACATTTTTTAGAATGCAAAACTTGAAGAAAGATTTGTACCTCCAAAGATTTGATCTTTATGAGCTTAAAATAAATTGATATATATGCCATGTGTCAAGTCCATACTAAGCATGAAGGCAATTAGACATTTCCTTCATCACACTGATAAAATATTTTAACCATAAAAATATTTTATTTTCACTTGCTTCATAGTCTTTCTTTAATAGATATTTACAATGACTGTTTTTTGTTATTAATATTTTTTTTTAAGTGTGACATGTGAAATTCATATTAAGAATTAAAAGAATTACAAACCTTCCTCATGTCCTCAATTACAAAGCACTAAGATCTTTGATATTGAAAAATGTGCATATTGAAATATTTCATTTCACATTGACAGGGTTATATGGAGTTTCCTCATTTTCTTCCTCAACTATTATAGTTGATTTTGGATATATGGCCTTCTTATAATTCCTCCAATTGCAAATAAAATTCTTGCACATCAACCTTATATTGAGAATTGAATAAATTATACATCTCCCTCATTTTAAGAATTTTTTATTTCAATCTTTATCTCTATATAAATATTGATATAAAATTATGTTACTTGATATGGACATTGTAAATAGTACACATCTCCTTGACACTAAATTGTAATATCAATATTATTTTTAGATGCAACATGTCAACTCCATATTGAATAATGAAAAAATTACAAATCTCTCTTACCAAAAAGTAGAAAGTATTTATAGAGATTTTTTTTTTACTTTTAATGACTTTTTCTCCCAATATCAATATTATTTTTAAATACCACTTGTTTGTCACCTCTCTATTGATTAATAAAGGAAATACACATCTCCCTGATACTAAAAAAAAAAAATCAATTATATATAAAATTAGAATTTATTTACTTTTAATTATTTTATTTCTCAATATCAATATTATTTTTACCTCATATTTAGTAATGAGAGAATTACACTGTCTCCTTGATAGTAGAAAGCAATTATAAAAGAAATTAGAATTTTTTTTGTTTTCAATTACTTTATGTTTATATAAAATTGATATAAAATTAAGTCTTAAATTGAAATATTTTTATTTATAATAAAAATTGAAATTTTCTAATACACCTTATTTATTATTTATTTATAATAAATATAAAACCAGCAGAATGTGAATATTATATTACAAAGACAAATTTTATAAAATAATATTTGTATAGAAAAACTCTTAAAGGCATAATTTTCCAAAGTAGACTAAACTCTATCACATCTGTTGAGCAAAATTGTCAACAATCACCTTAAACACTAATGAGAATTCAGCATGAAGTGGTGCAAGGGAAATGGCGGGCAGTTCCATTTAACCCTTGAAATTAGGAAGTTAACACCAAATACAGTGAATACTTAATCTTATTATTACAACATCAGTGTCACTGAAACTCAATTCAGCTAACAGTTACAGAAGATGGGGAACTAAGTACAACAGTGGAAGCCATTACAACAAACAATACTATCTGAAATGAATGATACTGTCTATTTCAACCTAATACCCCAACTCTATTGGACAAACACGACGACTAATAACAATAATAAAATCTATTTCGTACTGACAAACATGACTGCGCAGGCATTACGAGTAGTAAACCAGCAGTGGAAATCCAGCCTGATTCTAATACAAATGAATGATTAAAAACTCATGAAGGGATAGGACTCCTATGCAAATATTTGTCGCTTGGATCGAGACGTTCAGAACCAGAGTTGCCTGAATACCAACAAAAGAAAAACGATGCTCAGTCAGTACAACAAAAAGCAATGCTACAATAAACATAGTAAACCGATATTAACATAGATTTCATAAATGTTCTAGAATTTGAGTTTTATTATATATTTGAGGGGATATTCTAAAATTTGAGCTACTACGGTAATAATCTGAAATAATTCATTTCACTTCATTTGTAAAATTCAAAATATTTTAAGAATTTAGAATAGAATAATATATATGATAATGGTGGTTACTCTTCTTAAGACCAATGTTGTTTATAGGTCTTTAAGAAAGGAGAAACAATTTAAGTTTGATTTTTCAAAATTTTGTTTCTATGGTCAAAAGGAAAGAGAAGGGAAATAAGTGCTTCGAGATAGCTATAGGTGGGTTGGCTTAATAAGTCAAGAAGATTGGAAGTGTGGTAGATGGTAGGGAATTGAGAGAGAATGTGAGTAAATGAAGTGCTTTTCATCTTCCACCTGCTTAGAATCGTAAATCTGAAAGATTATATCGTTCCAAGGGGTCTTGGGAATAGACCACCCTTAGTCTCACTCAGAAGCTCATGGGAATTAGTTCTTATCTTAGTAATGTTTGACAAATTTTATAATAAAACTAATCTATTTGATAAAAAATAATTATATGTGGTGATTTTACAACCAAAGAAATTTTATAATAAAACTAATCTATTTTATAAAAAATAGTTATTTAAGGTGATTTCATGTAGAATAAGCATCTTTCAGCCTTAAATTGAATATAGTTCTATAATATTTCAAAAATCTGATATATAGAAGTTAGGATTATAGATTTTGGAACATTTTAAAAGTCTAACATCTAAAAGTGTCAATCTATTTGTGCTACTTTTTGGAAGGTTTTTAGACATATTTTCTAGTTTAAATTGTCTAAAATTGAATATAGATTTCTTAGAATCACAAGTTTGAGTTGAACTCTCAACAATCTATCCAAGTGTCCAAATTTATCATATATATATAAACAAAAAAATCATTTTAAACAACAAAAACTAAATTTAGCCCAAAAAAATCCCTAAATTCTAAAAATTCGGTGTAAAATTAGCTTCCCTCTTATCAAAATATTTTGAAATCTACAATATAAACCCCAATTGCAAAAAAATCATTTGCTATGTAAAATTAACCATTATCTCACTTGTTTCATATTTAACCATAATGAAACATAACTCCTTTTGATGACCCATTGTCATGATGTTAGAGATTTCTTGGCAAACTAGCTTTACCTTAGGACTGTGGGCAGGTGAATCCAGGAGGGGGGTTCTTGCCGCAGATGGCAAGCAGCTCAAGAGCGAGGGGAAGAACGACATTGAGATTAAGAACGCTGGCTTTGATAGTGGTACACAAACACAGAGCCGCCTCCAAAGCAAGCACGCCCTGCAACACGGGGCAGCACTGGTTCACCACAGGATCTCCAATGACCACGTGCACCAACCCTCCCAACAAATCTACACAGGCCCCCAGCTTGAGAGTATCGAGGGGACAACTTCCCGGGGGCGGAGCGCTGATGGTGGGAGTTGGTGGCGGAGTGATGGGGATGGGAGTTGGGGGCGGAACGATGGGGGTGGGAATTGGTGGCGGAGTGATGGGGATGGGAGTTGGTGGCGGAGTGATGGGAATGGGAGGTGATGGCGGAGTGATGGGGATGGTAGGTGGTGGCTTCGTTTCTGGGGGACAGTAGAGGCAATGAGCCATGGTAGGTGTAACAATGGTGGCCAACTGAACCATGGCGATGAGAAATATTGCAACCAGAGTTCTGGAGTGCTGCTCCATACTGGCCGAGGCTGTAATGAACTCAGAGGAGTGGCACCAGAGTCTTGGGAATAGGGAGTGGTCGTGAACGGATACCATGGAGGACTATATAAAATAAGGAGTGAGGCCCAACTCATAGCTGGAGGCCATTAACATGCAGAGGTACAGATTTAATGCAATTGTCGTTGTAATGGCCTTTGATAATTGGGCTGGTTAGAGAAACGTTTGTCAGGGGGGAAAATTCCAAGCTCTGTTGGCTGAATGTTAGGGTTCACATGTGGGTTCTGATCCCCCCATGTGAAGCGTACTGAGAGAAGAAGAAGGGTCTCGTCCTCCCTTGGCAAGAGTAATGCTGGATTTGGAAGGATTGTTTGTTTTGTGTGGAGTTGGACTGTTTTATTGCCATAGGGGCGAAGATAGGGTTGAGAATCCACAAAAGCAACACGGAACGCTAGCTTCTCTGCAAACGCCCTCGTGATCAGATACTGTTTTGGCAATGTCTTATAGTCCTCCAAAAACGAAGTGATTTACCTCAATCACATTGAATGAGGGTCGCTGAATGTTTAAATTTTATTCACATGGTGGCTGAACGTTCAATTCCACTCACGACAGCAGCTGGATTTTTGGCAGCAGCTGGATTTTTGGCTGATATGAGTGTTTTGTATTGTGGAATGTTGTTTCTAGGTCTTTAGGATTACTGTTCATCAAGAACAAGACAACTAATCATTTTTGGCAGATTTGATATGGATTCTGTTTTTTACCCATTAAAGGGGAGATTGAGATGGTTTTTTTAATTAAAACAGGTTATACTGATATTACCAGTAACAGCAAGTATCAGAGAGAAATAAACTAATAACGACATAAACAGTTATGAATATAGGGACATCATATTTACTTAGTGGGATAGATTTACTATTTCTGGTTTAAAGGAAAATTACACTGAAGTTTTTATGTTTTTAAATAAATTATATTATATTAATGGAACTTAAAAATCACCAATTCTAAATTGGCCATGAAATTGAGTAATTTTTTTTAGATTTGAAAAGCCTCAAATATCTGAAGAGTATCAAATCTTAAATTTATATTAATTTTACAAAATTCAAGTTTAAACTTATTGATGAATTTAAATTTGAATGTAATGTATATATTTAAGTATATAGATATGGTTTAGTTTAGAATAGAGTTTTTAAAATTTTCATTTTAAAAAATAAAAATGTATGGATAATTTAATTTTAATAAGTGATTAAATGGATAATCTAGATTTAAGTATATAGGTATAGTCTAACTTACAGATCAAATGGATTTTTCATAGTACACAATATCAAGCAAGATTATGATTTTTTGTTGTTTAAAATATATTTTTGGATGCATAAAAATATTCATCACCCTCAAAAACTCCATGGCACTCCAATTCTACAGATTAAACAACTTAATCTCTAGTTTTTAAAATCCTCTCCTAGCTTTTGGTTAAAATTACCTAATCTCTGGTTTTTGAAGATCCCTCCTACATTTTTTAAAAATCTCTCTTAGTTTTTGGTTAAAATTGATCAGAAAAATAGTAATTTCCTCTATAAGTTAGACTATTCCTTTAATCTAATAAATGAAATCAAATATTGAGAGAATTTTCTCATTGATGAAATCAAAGATTGAGAGAATTTTCCTAATAAAAACATGCTCATTTGTGAGGTGGCACGAAAATTTTAGGGGCGGGCTAATTTTCCATTTTTTTTTCAAAAAAAAAAAAGATTTACCAATTTCCATTTTTCTTAAAAATGATTCATTTTATAATATATCTAAAAAATCACTAAAATTTTATAGAGACAATCATGAGAAATTTAAATATTTTTACAAAAATATCATCAAACATTTTATAGTCTACATATTAAATACTGATAATATTTTTCAATGTTTCTAAACTTTAAGATAAATTTTCATCCTTAAAATTCTCCCACCTTGATATGATGTCATCTTGGTTCCCGCTATAATTAGTGCATTGCATGAACTTTGGCACTCCATTAATCATACATGAAGTCAACACAAGGTTAAACCCCATTTGAATATTGCAGGCAACATAGGGAGGTACAGGAGGACTCATTAGGAGAATTCGATCATATTGGCCAATCCGGAGGAAAAATTTGACAGTATAGTCTGCAAGGTGATCATTTTAACCACTAGATAACCCATCATATCCTTCTCCTCAAACCTAGATATTCTGCCAAATAATTGTTATGACTCACTTTCTTGCAACAATAATAGAATTTTTTGTTTTCTCATGTCAAGCTCCCACACAACCACCTTATTTTTATAAGATGCTATTTACAAGATCTTAGTAATCTCAAAACATTAAATTTATGTTCGGGTCCAATTTCCTGCATAAAATTTTTAGTTTATATAATCTCATAAATATAATGCAAAGTGCCTCATAAAAATCTATTAAATGAAATTTTATCTTTTAGTTTTATTTTATTAATGTCACACTAAATTATATATTTTATATTTATTAGAAGATATATTTCATTTATTTATTTTATTTTATTTTTGTAAATTAGGTGGTGCCTTTCTATTTTCTATTTATATGTAAAAGACAGGTTACAGTATAATAAACATCCATGGCCTCAACCTGCCCGCAGGAAACCAGGTCTGTTGGCCATCTAATTGCGTTAAAAGCTTGCCAAAATTGAAATTGTCTCGTTCTTCTATACAGCGCATTAGCTAATTGTCCTACTGCTTCAACATGTTCAAGCTTATAACGTAAACTAAGTTCACAAACTTCCAAAAAAACCATAAAACAAAAAACTAGGAAGAACTAGCCATCTGAAGAGGACACCGGGGTTGGGTCATTGGCATGAGACCCAGGCATATCAACCTGTTGCATGTTCTGGAGCAGTTTCTCCAAACGTCCCATCCTGTCATCCAATCTCTGAATTGCTTGATGTTGGGTAAATTTAATATGCTGCAGGTTGGTGTCAATATTCTCCAACAGATCTTTGAGGAACAGTTCTGTCTTTGGCTAAACTTTGTACTCTGGAGGATGTGCACTCTGTATTGCTTTTGCCAGAAGACATTTAATTAACCAATATGTGTGAATGGTTTGGTTAAATAAAGTAAGACGTCCGCGGGTGTTGCCAGGATCCTGTATGAAGTCAAGGATATCAACAGCAGCTTCGTTGTCTTCAGGGTCTATCTGTAGTTCTCTTTCCCAACCACGAATTTGATTGCGGGTGGGAGATGCATTGCCTAAAATGTAGTTCAGTACCAGATTTTCCAAATGTTCTTTGTTATTTTTTCTTCCTCTTTTCGCTGGCACCTGTTCATTCTGGATCTTTTGCTTACCCTTGGCTATTTCAGAACGGAGACAGCGTTTCCCCATAATGATTTTGGTCCTATTCAGTAGAACAGACAGAGAAGTAATAACAGGAATAATAACCGGAGTACAGATGGATCCTCTGTTTTCATTACCATGCATTTCCAAAATCCAATCAGAAACCGTGCAGAACAGGTAATAAGAAACATGAAAAATGTAGACCTCAGACACAAGCCAGCTGATTAGCGAGAGAGCAGTATGATTGGGAGCATGAGTACTAGGTTACGCTCGACTGCAACAAAGTCTGGATGAAAGAGAGTATACAGTGCATGGCGCCAATAAAATGAGCAGCCAACTACAGGGACTTTGCAAACCCATTGTAACTTTAGGCTCCAAAATTATAACAAACTCCAGACCACTAGTAACATACTTCATTAAACCAAAATCGGCACTTTGCGGACCCATTATACCAGGGAGGATCAGAGGTATCGCACGACTGGTACTAACACTGAAATTTAACCAAGGGACCGAAAGCCAGGGTTGTAAGAGGGTCATTATACCAGGAGGATACCGCAGAGTTAAAGCTTCCCGCATATTGTGGTTATTCGTGGGTATGGCCTTACTGCTACAGAGATTAAGAATTAAACAAGGGTCCCGAAAACAGGGGTGGACAGGGTTTTTCGGTGGTGCAAAAGACCAAAGAAACCGAATTAAATTCCAAACAAGGCGACTGTACTCAAGCCAGGTCCTACTATGCAGAAGATGATTCATGGAAATGAGGACAGAAACAGATACATACCTAGCCTCAGTTGCAAAATTGACAAGATGAGCGCTCTCCCTCCTCAGCTCCCAAGCTTTTGCATGCAATAAGCTCTGTAAGCTTTGCATGAGCGTTTTGGGCAAGGGAGGCCAAGAAGTTACCTTAAACATACCATCCGTCCCGGGCGCTGACAGGCCAGCAGGACAAGCTCTCTGCATAATTGAACCAACACATGCGAACACCCAAACTATTGATCGAACTTGGCGGTGCATCATTATAGCTATTAATTGTCCGTAGGGCGGTGTGCCATGAAATTGCCACCGATTGTCCTGTTTGCCAGATTTTCACCCCGATCGGGGGTATTTCATTTAAATGACATCTTCTATTAAATATAAAAAATATGACATCTTCTATTAAACATAAAAAATATTTAATAGAAGATGTCATTTAAATTTTGTAGATGTAAGTATTTTTTAAATATTATAAGTTAGTAGGCGATATATCTTTTTTATTTTTTATTTTTTTATATTTAATGGATGGTGTATGCCATTTAAATTTTGTATATGTAAATATAATTTTTAATATTAATTTTAAATCAAATTGAGTTAGATAATGGTTAAATATTATGGATTGAATCCATGTTTAGTGTGACTATAAAATATATGTGTCAACCTAATAATATTAGTGTACTAACTGCCTATTGGTATTGGGACATGATTTATGGTTACAGATGGATCATATATTGTTATATGAGTTGTCATATGGGTGTTTAAATAATAATATATGAATGAAATTTTATTATTAATGGACATTATTATAATACTATTAACTACAATAAATGGAAAATATTTGGAACTTGTTTATATTTTTTCTCATTTCTTGTAATGAAACTTCATCTTAAACTTCTTCCATCCTCAACATATCCTTATTAGAGTTCATTTAGAAATTAAAACGTTTAATGTTTTTAATCTCATAATATACGATACAGAAATAAAACCATCAATAATAAGACATATCAACTTGTTTAAATAAATAACTAAACACATAGATCACTTACTGTGACCCATATGAATGATATAGATAGATCCCAAATATTCATTTCAATATCCCATGAGTACATTATGAATTGATAATAAACATATTCCTTAGAAACTCTCTTCTTATGGAACCAATGTATTTTACCTTTATAAAACACTCTACCTTAAGAGGTATAACTTCTCTATCAATCCCAATAGTTTCCCTCTAAAATGTGTTGATGTTACTGAACAAAAAATATGTTAAAACGTCATCATATATATATATATATATATATATTTATTTATTTTTATTTTTATTTTATTTTTTTTATTTTTTTATTTTTTTTGTTGACTAATTTTCCATGTGAGGGAGACGGAACCAAAAGTGTTGGTTGTGGAGCTTGATTATCTTCCTAATTTGAAGGTCTTCTTTTTTAGCATGTTTAGGATCCTAGTTCTTAACGGAAGTGTTGTGGGGGGCATTTCCCCCCACTACTATACGATGCCCCAAAATGATTCCATTTATTAACAGCATTGCACATTTTACATTACTGAGGGCAATGTTAGATTCCTTACACCTCATCAATGTATTTTCAAATTAGCTAATGCTTTGTCAAATTCATCAGCATACGTTGTAAAATCATCCATATATATTTGCGCACAATCATGAATTAAATCAAAAAATATACCCATTACATCTCTTTGAAAAGTGGCTAGAGCATTACACAACTTGAATGGTAGAACACGGTAGGTGAATGTTCCCAAGGACAAGTAAACGTGGTCTTGTCTTTGTATTCATATGCAATTTGGATATGGTTATAACCACTAAATCCATCGAGGAAAGAAAAATATTTCTTCCGTGCTAAGGTATATAAGACTTGGTCAATAAATGAAAGTGGGAAATGGTAAGTTTTGTATCTACTTATTGAGCTCTCTATATTCCTCACAAATACTCCATTTTCCATTCTTTTTTTTTACGAGGGGTTGGAGGATGGGTCTTGATTCCTTCCTTATATATATATATATATATATATATATATATATATATATATATATATATATATATATATATATATATATATATATATATATATATATATATATATTGGAGTATTCCCAAGTGAAGACATCATTTTTCCTTTGTATTACCTCGCATAATTTTTCTTTGTGTTTCTCTTTCAACCCCTTGTTGATGATCAAAGTTTTTATCAAGCTAGTCTCGATGGTTTTTGTGGTAGATTATTCTTTCTATTTTTTTGAATACTTTTGTTCTAAAGATGGAGCATCTATAGAGGTAAGAGAATCTTTAATTTATGGATGTAGAAAGTGTTAAAGAACAGGTGCGTTAGAGGAAGAGGAAGAAATGAAATCATTCATTTCATCATCCTTAGTCTTCTCTCTGAGAACAAGATGGAGAAATTATGATGGACTACTTCTTCTTTGTCACTTCCTTCTCCATTATCCCAAAAAGGTGTTTCATGGTCTATACTCGGCTTGGCAGGAAGGCATAGGGTTAGTTGTTTAGTAGAGATGCCATGGGAGATTGCCATAGTCCTAGATCTAAAAACAACATATGAATCTGGAGTGGTTATCCACAGTCGTCCAAGGATGAGAGGGTATCCCCTTAGGGTGATTTTGGTTGGAGGACCATAAAATCAGCGAGATATTCCCATGCTTCTACGGAGATAACAATATCCTCCATAATTCCATCTAGTTTGATTATCAGCCTACCAACAAGTTGAATTAAGATGGGGGTTTGTCTTAGGACGGAGAGCCCTAAGGCTTTCATGGTATCTCGATTCATAACATTTATAACAACACCTAGGTCGATTAGCATGTTTTTGATAAGGGTGGTATTGACTTGCACACTAATCACTATGCTATCATGATCAAAATATTTTGTAATGAGGACTTGCAATTGAGGAGGTGGAAGGATTTGCATGGGTGGCTACATAGAGACCTCATGGTTGCATATGATTTTTTTCTCATTCTAAAGCATCCTAAATACTTCTTCCATCGTTTCCTTATCCTTGCAATAGTATCGGTACTTTTTCAAAATATTTTTCTTCATTTTATGCCATGATCTGATGCTACCTTTACTAAGGCTCGTGAACCAATGTAGGGTTGGATTCTCAAGAGAGGAAGGGAATAATTTTAGTTTCTTAGCATCAATCACATAATCATAATTGTGGTAGATTACATCAAAATTGAACAAGAAGGTGTCGAGATCTTCTTGTGACCAACCATGGAAATTTGGGAGAGGAAAATGAGGGATGTTCTTCATTTTAGTCTCTGCATTTGTCTCTAGTCTTGGGAATTCACAAGTAGAAGCCACCTCCTTTTCCTCTTGTTGTGGAAGTGCCTTGGGATGTTCAAGAAAGAGTATTCCTCCCAAGTAGTATTATTCTCTAATCAAATATTTAGGGGACAATATTTATGGTTGATTGGGACCTTATATAGTCTATGACTCCATGGTAGAAGATTCAACTTTATGCTTAGAAAGGGAGCTATTTGTAGGTGTTAAATAATGTGGTTAGTAGTTCCTCTTTCCCTCTTGAGATGTGCATGCATTGTTAGTTTTAAGGGGGTATTTTGAAGTGCTAATAAATCTACCTAATTGATCCTTGTTGAAATTTAACAAATCATTCTTCAAATGGATAAAAGAAATCTAATTCATCTACAAAGGAAAACAAAAGCAATAGAACATTTATTGTACTAATGACGGTTCCCGAACAACAATAGCAAAAATGACGGGCATTTCAATTATCCCCGGATTACTTGTTAGACAATGGAAGGGATGTTCATTTAATTGTCAATATGAAATTTGTATAGAACTTATGAACTGTTGTGCACCATATATGATTAGTACAATTATGTTTTTGTAAATGTACTTGTAGTAATATATATGTTTGTCACAATTCAAGATTTATAATGCATCATCAAGTCACCAGCTAATTCCACCAAGCTCAATCTAAATTGTAGAAAAGAAAAATCACTCTTTCCAAAAAATGAACCACACATAAATGAAAATCTGACTTTATGAAGTAATAAAGTAATCTTATATGTCGTAATAGAGTTGTAATTGTGAAATGAAATATAAAATTTTCAAATTAATCCTTGATTATGAAAGAAAAAAATATATAACTCAATTGTTGAAAATATTAAATAATCGGATTTAATATTGAAAACAAAGTATTGAAGGTTAATGCAGAATTGAAACAATACAAACCCACGAGTTATAACAAAGTAGAAAGAAAAAATCATGATGAAACTAATTAAATGGAATTGCAAGACATAACATAATACAATCCATAGGAACTGCAGTAACATAAACAAATGGAATTACAAAAATGTCGACTACTCAAACCGCAACCGTATGATCTGTAAATGTATGTGCTTGAGGATTGTATAAATTAAAAGTAAATTGAATGAGTTTTTAAGGTATTTAAGTTAAATTCTTTAACACATTTAAACATGAATTTAACTCATAAATTGCAGAAAATAATAGAGAAATAGAGCCATAATAGTAGCCACAAAACAACAAGTGATGAAGTAGTTCACCCCTCCTGGGCTACGTCTCCTGGTCTAGATCCAATGCTTGGCCCTCTTTCATTATTATCATAAAATGGTGGTTACAATGAATTACAATGCTCAAATGGCTTCAAAACCTACTCCAATAGCTTTAGAGCTATCAAAAATTCTTGTCTAGCCTCTTTATGCTCCCAAAAATCCTAAAAAATCATAAAATTATGCCTCTTTCTCTCTTTTCCCCAATTATGTAGCTAAACTCCCCACAATTCGGCCCAAACCTAGCATGGGCACCCCAAACGCAGAAATTTCCCTCCAAACCTGGCAAGATTCCTCATCAATGGGCGAATTTGTAGAATCGTTTAACTGGCCTCTAAGCCCCCGAATTTCCCCGCGCACTTGGTCACATTGGGTCCATAGGACCTGGGGCTAGCCCCTTACGCTAGCGGTCTTGGCTTAGCCATTGGGCTGGTCACATGTGGTGTAATTAAGGCTGGGGATGAGGATGGTGGTGACGGTCACGGTAGTGGTTGGCGGTTCAGTGGTGCAGTCACATGGCGTGGTTAAGGCTGGAAGTGAGGGTTGACGGTTAGCCTGGCGCGGTTGTGGTTGGCAGTCCGGTGGTGGCTATCACATGGCACGATTAACATTGATTGGCGTGTGGTTAAGGCCATGATTTATGTGGCACAGTTTCAGTTAATGTTAACACAATTTTTAGGGCTGTGGTTAGCCCCTAACCATGGTCCTTGGACCGAGGTTGGGGGTTAACCACGGTCCCCACCCTGCATAACTTGCGCATTAAACGTTAAATATGGCTTTGTGCCATAGTATTAACAAGTCCTATGTGCGGTATATTGGTAAATGACTTGGATAGTTTGGTGGAGGTTCATGGTTTGAATCCGACGGAGGTGCCACCCAGCCTTAACAAAATTTTAGTGGCCACCGAGGTGCCACATGGAACCCCTGGTCGGTCCACGTAAAAAACACCAACAACCAATAAAACATTCCCAACTCAAAACCAATGATAGAATGACACTTGCCACATGGACATTGGTTGTTGAAGCCTAGTCACTTTTCACAGTCAGCTATACGGACTTCTGACTCAGCAGCCTGCCAAAATTTGCCTATTTTCCAAATCAATCAGAACTCGTTTCTGGAAGCATACGGTGTCGGTTTTGCGCGAAACGAAATGCGACGAATTTAGAATGACGAGATCTACACAAGTACATAAGTTTCATTCCATTCTGAGAAATTTGATTTTTGATCATATTTTTTAGCACTAGATCACTCCTCCCCACTGGAATATTTTGGACCCCAAAAGATCACTTTCAGTTGTCAAGTATATGAGGGTACATTTCCCTCACCTTTCCAATCTCAATCCATTTGTATTTACTTGGATTTGTTCCTTTGAGCCCCTCACATAGATACTCCACATTCCCTCATTTTGAAGTCCTTGTCATTCTGTCAAGAATGGTGTCTTGTTGTAGTTCTTCAAGGTATTTAGGAGAGAAATACTCAATAGAAGGAATTTGAACATTCTCTCCTTGATCTTCAATCAAAGGAGGCTTATACAACCTTAAGTTCTCAACATTAACAACAACATAAATTTGCATATATGAAGGAAAATCCAACTTGAAGGCATTATCACCAATATTTTCTAAAATTCTGAATGGACCTTATTGAATTGGTTTCCATTTTTTACCTTCTCCTTGAAGCTTTTCTTTTCTAATGTGAAGCCAAAATTCATCACAGACTTGGAAACTTTGATCTACACGATGCTTTTTGTGCCTTGTTTTGTACTTGACTTGGCTCTTTTCTAGTTGCTCTTGAACTCTTTGATGTACCAATTCGATTTGTTCAATGAATCTTTTAGCTTTTTCTATGTCACTATTACCATCAATAGCAACATCCTTCCCAAAAATGAAATCCAAAGGAGACTTAGGCAAGTATCCAAAACATGCTTCAAACGATGATGTTTGAGTTGATGAGTGCTTAGCCCGGTGGTAAGCATGTTGAATATAGTGCAAATGTCCATCCCACAACTTAGGATGATTACTACAATGCCCATGAAGAAGATATATCATTGTTTTGTTCACCACCTCTGTTTGACAATCTGTTTGTGGATAAAATGTTGTACTCTTTTTCAATTTTGTGTCCATGAATCCCCACAAGCTTGACCAAAAACTCCCAACAAAGCGAGAATCTCAATCACTAACAAAGGGTGTGGATAAACCAAAATGCACCCATACATTCTGAAAGAATAACTTAGCAGTTTGTTCAGCTATAATTTTCTTTTTACATGGCATCAAAATACACAGTTATTTGAACCTATCCACAACTACTTAAAGATAATCATGATTCCTTTTTGACGTAGGAAGTCCTCCAACAAAGTCCATAAAAACACTCTCTCGTGGACGAGAAGGTGCTGGAAGTGGTGTGTATAATCCTAAATTTATATTGCTAGGCTTACTGACAGCACATAATGAACATTCTTTAATAAAACGTGACACACTTTCATGTATATGAGGCCAATAACAACACCTTTGTAGTTGTTCCACCGTCTTACCTACACCGAAATGACTAGCAATAAGAGAATTATGTGCCTCTCTTATGATGTTGACTCTTTCTCCCTATGGAATAAAAAGCTTACCAAGTTGGTACAACAAGTTATCATGCAAATGATAGTCCAATTCCTCTACATGGTTCCCTTGACTCAAAGTTGCATATACATCTTGGAATCATTATCTAAAGCATGTTTTTCAACATAGCTTTCATGCAAAATAGAATTATGCTTAAGAATAGTAGCATCACTAACAATAGGCCTAGAAAGCATATCAACAACTTTGTTATAGATACCTTTCTTATACCTTATCACCAAGTGGAATTGTTGAAGAAAACCCATCCATCAAAAGTGCCTTGATTGCTACAACTTTGTTTGTGATTGCAAGTATTGCAATGGTTGATGATCAGTGTGAATGATTGTTTCCTTACCCATCAAGTAGTGTTTCCACTTTTTCACACTTTTCACCAATGCATAAAATTCCTTGTCATATGTAGGATAATTAACCATTGCACCATTAAAAGTTTCGGAATGAAAACAGATGGGCTTACCATGTTGCATGAGGACTATGCCCATGGCATAGTCACTTACATCAGTGTGTATCTCTCACTTACATCAGTGTGTATCTCAAATGAATGTCTCGAGTTTTGAAGTGCAAGTATTGGAGACGAACTGATCTTTTCCTTCAAAGCATCAAATTATTTTTTCTGTTTACCTCCCCACTGAAAAACCTTTTCACACTTGTTAATGCATGCAAAGGAGTTGTGATAGAAGAAAATTTAGCAATAAACTTCCTCCAATATTGGGTTGCTCCCAAAAAAAATCTTACCTACGTAACTGTTTTGGGGTTTGGTCAATTCAAAATGACATCAACCTTGGAGGGATCTATTTTCAATTCACCTCCTCTAACAATATGACCCAAATACACTAAAGAATTTTTTCCAAACACACACTTTGTCATCTTTAAAAACAATTGTTCTTTCTTCAATACATCAAGTACCTTTTTGACATGCATGACATGTTCTTCACGATATTTAATGAAAATTAAGATGTCATCTAAGTAGATTATCACAAACTCATCTATAACTGGCGTCAATACATCATTAATCACGTGCCTGAAGGTAGTAGGAGCATTACAAAGACCAAAAGGCATAACTAGCCATTCAGAAAAACCTTTCTTTGTTTTAATGTTGTCTTCCATATGTCTCCTTCATAAATTCTAATATTATGATAGCCACTTTTTAAGTCCAACTTAGTAAAATACTTAGCATCTTTCAATTGATCAAGTAAATCATTAATTCTAGGAAGCGGGAAACGGTTCTTTACCATAATCTCGTTCAATGCACGAAATTCCACACACATGCACCATGTTCCATCCTACTTTGGCACCAAAACAATAGGTGAACCGCATGGCGAAGTACTGTTCTGATGATCCCTTTGTTTAACAACTCTTGAATTTTCTTTTTAATTTTTTCACTTTCCATTATTGACATCTTGTATATGCCAATGTTAGGAAGAGGACAATCTTGCTGCAATTGCATTTCATGTTGGATTCCACTCTTAGGAGACAATCGTTTTGGTTCCTGCAACATCTCATCATATTGGTTAACAACCTCAACAAATCAAATTTCAATCTTGAGTCACAACCTTGAAAATATTCATTATCAACATCATTCTTTTGTTTGACCATTAAAAGCACAAAATTATTGCTAGGGTTAATAAGTCTCTTCAATTTTTTTCTGGCATTCACAAGTTGTTGGGGCCTTTGTTTTGGACAAAGCATGAAACCAGTTTTGAAGTTGCGGAGTGTCTATTGTAGAGATGACGAGTCGCGGAGAGCTGTTGCGGGGTGCAAAGAGCCATCGAGGGTTGCGGATGGTTGTTGGGCAAGTGGCAGAGTGCGGATAGGCAGCGGCACAAGTGGCAAGAACAGCTAACATCAAACATAAATAAAGACTCCAAGAAGGAAAGAAAAGCGTGAAACAGAATGAGGAACGATGGAGCATAGCAAGGCAGCCAAGCGGAAAACAAGCAAAGACTTCCAGTGCCAAGAGAAGACAGTAGATAAGGAAGGAAGAGAAGGAAGGAGTCAGTTAGTTCTGTTGTGGTTTTGTTGTGAATAAATCTTTACGAAGACTCTGATACTGAATGTAATATGTTGTAATGGAAGATTAATATAATACAGAGGTGCTTTCTACGGTCATGATTTGTGTTCTGAATTAATGTCTGATATTGTATGGTGTTTTATGGGATTACTTCAAAATTTTATGATATCTCTATTTAAGGTATTCTATATGTAGATCCCTTCATCGAATGTTACGAAATAAGAGTTGTTTCATGCATAATCATAATGTATTTATGTTATATAATAGAGGGCTAGCTTCACTGTGATGTTGTGGTTCTATTTCTCCTATCTTAGTAAGGTCGCGACACGCCTCGGGTGAAACTCCTTGCTCTCCTTTGAGCAAGGTGAAAATGACGGCATTGTCCTAAACTACAGCGAGATCTTGTTGGCCTCTAAGCCCGAACCTGGGTCTTGCCCATAAATCATTCTTTCGCCAACAAATGGTTCTGTTGTTGGGAGCTGAAACTCTATCAGAGAACTAGATCATGGTGTCAAGGATCTATGAGAAGAAAATATGAATTTGGTGGGATAATCATGTAGATCGGCTCATATCGCAACAAGCTGAGCTCCGACATCAGAAGGAAAGGAATATCAAAGATCAGATCCCATTTTCTGAATCAGCGAGCGACTTGTATGAGTTATTTTGGGGAAAGTTTCTTGAGGAGCTCTACAATTGGTTGCGAAGGCTCTAGGTCAAAGCAAACTCTGGAACATTGCATCTATCCCGTCGCAGTTGGACGCATGTATATCTGACAGCATTGCACAAACTGGATACTGATGTAACGCAAGCAGTAAATTTTTGTTTCAGTCCACAGTAGAAGGGTATATTTTGGAATTTGCGAATGAATGTCATCAATCTTTCGCTAAAGCAGAAGATATCTTCAAGTCTGGGTTGCAAGGGAAGTTACTGAAGGAAATTACTTTGTGGATTAAAGCTCTAATGGTGTACAAGGGACTAATGGCTTTCCCAAGTCCCGCTATGGAAGCCTAAACACCTAGTACTGGAGAAGGACTTAAGGGATAAATGATACAAAAGGGGGAAAGGGGGAGCTAGGGAAATGGATGCTATAAGTTCTAGCAAGTTAAGAGATATAAGAGCGTATTGGAGGGTGCAAATCGCTGAGAAATGGTGGGAGAGGGAAATATGGGAGTTTGAGAAGCAGAAGGAGAATGTACACTGATGAGAAGAGGCGCCGCAGATGACAGTGGAGAGAGGAGTTGAGATAGGGCCCACAGGAATGGAGGGGTCTGCCCGATAAGTTAAACAGGTTCATAGGAGCCCATCGTGAGAGGAGAAGGGAAAGATGTCCAATGGATAGGAGGACACAAGCCCCGATAATGATTCAGATGTTGAGTTGCATGTTACGATGGAACAACTATTTCAAGAAGTACCGGCGACCTCAATGTAAGATAATCATATTCCCCAAATTCCAATTAGAATTTGTCCTAGCCTTTCCCTGGTACTCTATCACCCACCGAATAAATTTTGATATAGTTGCAAAGGTCAAGCAGAATACATAATATTCAGTCTAGAGTGGAAGTAAACATTAGTAGTAGCGCTAGCAGAGGAATTTCTCCACCAAGAACTAAAGGGTTTGTACTAGTTCCACCAACACAGCCATAACCAGATATCTTGAGTTTTCAGGAAAATGGAATGATGACATAGAACATCACTGGTATATGTGCGAAGAAATATGGAGAGCTCGCCAGATGCCAAATGTTGTTAAGCTAATTTAATTCCAAACTATGCTCCGGGAAAGAGCACTACGGTGGTTCATTAAATGGTCCGAGGTACACCAAAATCCAGCCGTAGATGATGTCAAGAGGGAATTTGTGCAAGAGTTTAAATTGTCGCAGACTAACCAACAAGGGTTATCTGAGCTATGGGAGATTAAGCAATGAGAAGGAGAGACCTCTTGGGACCTAATGAGAATATTTAAGGATGTAATCGAGAAACTGAGTTACCAAATAGACCCAAATCATCAATGCAATTGGTTCATCAAGGCCCTTCTACCTCTTACCAGGACACCGTTAACACAACAGAAGATTGACACACTCCAGGACGTGCTGGAACAGGAAATGAAAATCGAAGAAATGGTCGAGTACCCGCAAGAATTCAGGGGAGGGGTAACCGCCCAGGATCCTTCCATACTGGGAGTACAACACCAAATTGCAAGTCTAACAAAGAAAATTAAGGATATGTAACCGACACGACCAGCGTAACCCAATGTATGGTGCACACATTGCTTTCTAGAAGTACATCTAGTCTCTGAGTGCCCTAGGTTGTGCGGAATCATTGTTGGAACATCATCAACAGCACAGCAAGGGATGCCGCTAGCAGGAGGAGTCGGGCAACTAGATACGCAAGGACTATACCCTAGCCAGACACATTTCCATGGCTTCCAGAACCATCATAATACAACTTCAAATGAATAAATCGAGATATGCAAAGGAGTTGGCCACCCCCATCGATTATGTCCCATTCTACATAAGTAATCTAATGTCCCAAACAACATCTACTGTTAGTTATGTGCCTCAACGACCCATCACATAGACCAGTGAAGAGCTTTGGATGCAGTAGCTGATAGATTGGAGAAAACCTCCTATAGGGTAAACGAGGCTCCGCAAGGATGAGGAGGGCCAGGAATGAGAGGGGGAAGGATGGGTGGAAGAGGGCCCCTGAGATGCTACAACTATGATCAAGAGGGCCATGTTGCAAGGGAATGCCTATTACCAAGAAGGCCATGGTGTTCTCAATGCAAAGTAAACACACATGCCATAAAGGATTTTCCCGAGTTAATAAAAAGGTGGGAAGAAAGAAACAAACAACGAGGCGCTAACTTGGTCAATGCAAATCCGAGGCTATTGAGGTGCAACCATTACCAAGTGTAGCCATAATAACTAGAGGTGGAGAGAATACAGGAGAATATGCAAGAGAAATAGATCCATTAAAACTGATAAAACCGACATCGCCAAGGAAATCCTATGACTCCGAACAACAAAAACTGTACATCAGAGAAGCGGTGGAGACGTTTTCAAAATTGGGCATCCACAAAGTCCCACAACAAATACAACCCTGTTGTGGTGAAATACAACTCCCCCATTTTTCACTTATAAATGAAAAATGGGGACCCTTTCAACCAGTCACTTGATAATACTATTTTTGAAATTTGAAAATGAAGAAAGACCTAAATAGGTTCGATTTGTTCTTATTGATCTATATTAATTCGTTTTGACCTCATTTGGATTAGTCATTGTGAAATGCACTTGTTTGAAGGCCTTTTATTTTATGTTTGTTTGCTTTTAGGGATCCTTCATTTTCCAACTCCCTTCCTTATGCGTTTTGAAAGAATTCTTGACTTATGGAATCTTTACCACTTGCCTCAAGGTTTTGATCATATTTTTGCACTTCCTTTCTCATTCATGGAAACATTTTCATATTGGTCAATTAAAGACAAAGAGGAACCTTTGATTGTCACATCACCTCGGATTTGGCATTTGATCGCACCAGTTGACATTTCTTCCACATGACTTAGCACATCATTTCGCATTCCACATTGATTGTTTATCTCCTTCACTTGGTTTGACATATTCATTAATAAAGGAAGTGAATCATTAATTTATCATTTTATACATTTTTGTATATAAATGAATATAATTTCATTATTTTAATAATTTATAAAAACATTAGTTTAATTTGAAAAACTATATTTATTTTCTTAAAACATCAAAATCCAAAAAATAAAATAATAAAAAACATTTTATTTTGATTGAATATTGTAATTATAACATCGTAAATATATTAAATTCTTTTAAAAAAAACAAACAAACAAAATAAAACCCAAAAAGACTAAACATTTAACATTTTAATATTAAAAAAGATTTTTGTATTATTATAACATGTTATTTAAAGATCCCAAATACATATTCAATTCAAACGTCTCATGACCGAGCACATTACCAAAGAAAAACAAAAAATCGTTTTTACATAATCAATGTGTGATTTAAGGTTTGACTTTCGCATCAACAAACCTCACTACATGGTCAAGAGCCGAATTTGCAAAATGTCGTGCCAGATCAAAATTCACACACTTATGAATGGAGTCGTCTAACGAGCCAGAGGAATTGCCCGGATGGTCAAAATTGGCCGGAATCTGGGCCAAAAAAATTTAAAAAATCTTGCAGAAACAGTGTTTGAATCCTGATTTTGACATTGGAAATGGATTCAGCACCATCAAAAACCTGTAGGACACCCAAAATATTAAACTTTGATAGTTATAACATGGATTTAGAAAAATTCCTGCCAGATTTTCTGAAAATCTTATCGAAATTTTCATGATTTTCAGAGCGATTCCTCTGGCTAGTTAGACTACGGCCTTATGAATTTGGTTACCCTTTATCGCGGGAAAAAACGTGCCAGCTTCAATTCTCATTTAATTTCATGTCCCTGCAAAATCGACCATCAACGTAATGGATAACAGGCTTATCACAATTATGTTAAATACGATTTTTGTTTGATTTTCCGATCATTTGCAGGTACAAGGATCCCGGTCAACACGCTAAGATAATCAATATCTAGACCTTTACTCTTTGAGGAGAGGTTAAATCTAATGCATGTATTCCATCTGCGTGACAGAGCTATTTGATTATTTCACCATGTGGCTTGGCCATTAATGCGAAGATCCCAGCTCTCTTGACAATGTAACCAACAAATTCGACACAATCAAGGCCATAAATTCACCTCAAAAAACTTCTATCTGCGAATCAATACAATCAAACCAGTGTTGGCTGGTGCTCAATAATGGAGTTGAAATTAAATTTGACGCATGGGATATGAAATAAAATCTCAATCCCATTTATCTTTTCTCACATTTGCGCTGAAATCATCAAAATCAATGCTGCCCAATATCAGAAAATTTTAGATCAGAAGCACCGCTTTCCAGAAAAAGAAAACAAAACATGCATTTTGGATCTTATTCTGATTTCAATACATTTTATAATAATTTGTTTTGATTGCAGGTAGTTGTGGAGCATTTTGTGTTAGTCAAAAGCAACCATGAAGGAAATAATTCAATCGTAAATATCAAGATTCGTCGTATCCGAAAATGGAAAAAATTCCAAGCTTCTCACTCGGCAATTGGCTAAAGCATTAAAACACTCTAATTTTTATTATGGGAGGCCCATGAATTTTTAGAACAAATTTCGCAAAATACCCCAAATATGTAACAATTGTGCAAGGAATTTGGAGGAGATGTCGCTCTATCTCTAAGAAGTGAATGTTGGAAGAATTCGGAAAAAGGGAGAAGAACTTTGAGTACATAGCAATCTATTTAAACAAAACATTAAAAGAAGAGTATGGGAGCGGCAAATTTTCTTTAAATCAGTTTCTCAACGGTTTGAAGGAGACGCTACAGATCAGAAGGAGAAGGGGTCGCGATTCAGCATAGGGGATTCTTTACTATCATTCAATCTGCACTTATGCATTTCTGTTTTGTGTAGAGGAGATGATTGTAAAGATTGTAAGAAATTTTTTGGCCTTTGTAATATTGCTTAGCATTTCTGCATGTAATAAAATCATAGGTCTCAAATTCTCAATGACTGCATATTTTGTAAGCAAAGCTTTGGCATTATTTTGAATTTCCATTCATGAGTATTTCTACCTGAATGCTAAATTTTTATTTGTGTCCAAGTTTTGTAATTGATTTCGATTTATATTCTAAAACATATAGCTTATTGATACTTAACATTTCTGTTGGTTCAATTTTGATATGATTTGAAGCTTTGCAGGAGCTATCTCCAAGAGACAGAACGAAATCGGATCTATAACAAATTCACTGAAATATATCTGCGATTAAATAATAATTTCTTATATTTAATTCGTAAATGTATTTTGCTTTTATCTCATTAATTAATATGAATTTCTTCTTTTAGTTAATAAAAAATACATGGCGAATTTGAAGATAAATCAGTCCTTCCCCCTATTTTATAATCAATTTCGATTTCTATTCTAAAGTATATTTCTTATTGATACTTAACATTTCTGTTGGTTCAATTTTGATATGATTTGAAGCTTTGCAGATGCTATCTCCAAGAGGCAGAACGAAATCAGATCTATAACAAATTCACTAAAATATATTTGCAATTAAATAATAATTTATTATATTTAACTCAAAAATGTATTTTGCTTTTATCCCATTAATTAATATGAATTTCTTCTTTTAATTAATGGAAACTACATAGTGAATTCAATCATAAACATGTATTTCCTCTTTTTTTATTTGATTTGCTCTCGGATTAAGAGGGGGCTATCCCATCTTGTTCCGAGATAGGATTTTCGTTTTAGATTAATTTTGTAGTTGTAAATGATCTCAACATAAAATTCCTTTTTAGTTAATGACAAATACCTTGGTTTTTCAATGGCAAGGTCGAGTCCTTATATTAGTTAAACTCCTTGATTGATTTTAATCATTATTCGAAATATTAAAAAATCAATCATTAGAACTAATGTAATATCTTGTATATTAATTTATTTGTTTTTAATCAATAACACATAACATTAGAGTTACTTTTCTTTTCTTTTTTTAGAGTTAATTTTAGCGTACTACTTATTAATTAGTTTTCTAACATTAACTTTCAATAAATAATAATAACCTAAAAGAATTAGAATAATTTTAATTTTACTTATGTAGTATATTTAATTAGATTTGATTTTATTAATTGTTTACTTAGAATAATAATAATAGTATTTAGTTAACATTCATTTCATAGGTTATCATAGATATATTATAATAAACTAGAATTATTATTAGAATCATATTCCTAATACTTAGGAATATATTATAGTATAAGGTATAGTTATTTAAATAGTATAGTTAGTTAATTAGCATAATAACATAGGATATATATTAGTTTAGATTTGACATATGAGATAAATAGGAATACTTTAGCACTTAACAAAGACTTTAATGATAAATGTAGCATCAACAGTGTGTTACTGTAGAATAATAATTATGACATTGTCAATCTGATTACCACATCAGGATAATGGCTCACAACTTTACGTTGTAAGACAAGAGGTCTCATTACGAGCCGGCTTGTTCATGACTATCAAAACTTGTGAATGGCATTGTCATGATCTAGTCACCAAGCTAGGGCAATGGTTCTCAGGTTTTTAATAAAATAAAATTTTCTCTGAATATTCAAATATAGATGGGATACTAACATTTTGGGCTAAGAGGTAACCTTGCCAAGGCTATGGACGCCTGCTGGCAGCAGTGGTCCTACCTATGATTATAAGAGTTCATCTTTATCACTAAACAAAACAACATGTTTGTGTTCTTTCAGTTTAAGTTGTCATTAAATAGTTGTCCGTAATTAGCTCTCTTATAATCAATATTTACAAGATATGCAAAATGATAGTTTTTTATTTCATTTAAGAGTTTCGAAGAAAAGAATGAATCTTAGCAATTTGATTTAATTTAACTTCTGTTTCTTTTTCCTTAGAATTTTATTATTAATTCGAACAGAGATAACTGGTTCTTCCCAGTATGTCGCCAATTGTTGTGGTGAAATACAACTCCCCCATTTTTCACTTATAAATGAAAAATGGGGACCCTTTCAACCGATCACTTGATAATACTATTTTTGAAATTTGAAAATGAAGAAAGACCTAAATGGGTTCAATTTGTTCCTATTGATCTATATTAATTCGTTTTGACCTCATTTGGATTAGTCGTTGTGAAATGCACTTGTTTGAAGGCCTTTTATTTTATATTTGTTTGATTTTAGGGATCTTTCATTTTCCAACTCCCTTCCTTATTGGCATTTTAAAAGAATTCTTGACTTCTTGAATCTTTGTCACTTGCCTCATGGTTTTTATCATATTTTTGCACTTCCTTTCGCATTCATGGAAACATTTTCATATTGGTCAATTAAAAACAAAGCGGAACCTTTGATTGTCACATCATCTCGCATTTGGCATTTGATCGCATCAGTTGACATTTCTTCCACATGACTTAGCGCATCATTTCACATTCCACATTGATTGTCTATCTCCTTCACTTGGTTTGATATATTCATTAATAAAAAAAATGAATCATTAATTTATCATTTTATCCTTTTTTGTATATAAATAAATATAATTTCATTATTTTAATCATTTATAAAAACATTAGTTTAATTTGAAAAACTATATTTATTTTCTTAAAACATCACAATCCAAAAAATAAAATAATAAAAAACATTTTATTTTGATTGAATATTGTAATTATAACATCGTAAATATATTAAATTCTTTTAGAAAAAACAAACAAACAAAATAAAACCCAAAAAGACTAAACATTTAACATTTTAATATTAAAAAAGCTTTTTGTATTATTATAACATGTTATTTAAAGATCCCAAATACATATTCAATTCAAACGTCTAATGACCGAGCACATTACCAAAGAAAAACAAAAAATCGTTTTTACATAATCAATGTGTGATTTAAGGTTTGACTTTCGCATCAACAAACCTCACTACATGGTCAAGAGCCGAATTTGCAAAATGTCGTGCCAGATCAAAATTCACACACTTATGAATTTGGTTACCCTTTATCGCGGGAAAAAACGTGCCAGCTTCAATTCTCATTTAATTTCATGTCCCTGCAAAATCGACCATCAACGTAATGGATAACAGGCTTATCACAATTATGTTAAATACGATTTTTGTCGATTTCAGCTCATTTGCAGGTGCACAAGGTAAGGATCCCGGTCAACACGCTAAGATAATCAATATCTAGACCTTTACTCTTGAGGAGAGGTTAAAATCTAATGATGTATTCCATCTGCGTGACAGAGCTATTTGATTATTTTCACCATGTGGCTTGGCCATTAATGCGAAGATCCCAGCACTCTTGACAAATGTGGCACAAACAAACGTGACACAATCAAATCCAGAATTCGTATCTCAAAAAACTTCTATCTGCGAATCAATACAATCAAACCAGCGCGTTGGCTGGTGCTCAACAATGGAGTTGAGAGAGTGGTCGCATGGATATGAACAAAATCTCAATCTCAATCCCATTTATCTTTTCTCACATTTGCGTTGAAATCATCAAAATCAATGCTGCTCAATAACGGAAAATTTTAGATCAGAAGCACCGCTTTCCAGAAAAAGAAAACAAAACATGCATTTTGGATCTTATTCTGATTTCAATACATTTTATAATAATTTGTTTTGATTGCAGGGAGTTGTGGAGCATTTTGTGTTAGTCAAAAGCAACCATGAAGGAAATAATTCAATCGTAAATATCAAGATTCGTCGTATCCGAAAATGGAAAAAATTCCAAGCTTCTCACTCTGCAATTGGCTAAAGCATTAAAACAGTCTGATTTTTATTATGGGAGGCCCATGAATTTTTAGAACAAATTTCGCAAAATACCCCAAATATGTAACAATTGTGCAAGGAATTTGGAGGAGATGTCGCTCTATCTCTAAGAAGTGAATGTTGGAAGAATTCGGAAAAAGGGAGAAGAACCTTGAGTACATAGCAATCTATTTAAACAAAACATTAAAAGAAGAGTACGGGAGGGGCAAATTTTCTTTAAATCAGTTTTTCAACGGTTTGAAGGAGATGCTACCAATCAGAAGGAGAAGGGGTCGCGATTCAGCATAGGGGATTCTTTACTATCATTCAATCTGCACTTATGCATTTCTGTTTTGTGTAGAGGAGATGATTGTAAAGATTGTAAGAAATTTTTTGGCCTTTGTAATATTGCTTAGCATTTCTGCATGTAATAAAATCATAGGTCTCAAATTCTCAATGACTGCATATTTTGTAAGCAAAGCTTTGGCATTATTTTGAATTTCCATTCATGAGTATTTCTACCTAAATGCTAAATTTTTATTTGTGTCCAAGTTTTGTAATTGATTTCGATTCTATTCTAAAACATATTTCTTATTGATACTTAACATTTCTGTTGGTTCAATTTTGATATGATTTGAAGCTTTGCAGGAGCTATCTCCAAGAAGCAGAATGAAATCGGATCTATAACGAATTCACTGAAATATATTTGCGATTAAATAATAATTTCTTATATTTAATTCGTAAATGTATTTTGCTTTTATCTCATTAATTAATATGAATTTCTTCTTTTAGTTAATGAAAACTACATGGCGAATTCGATCATAAACCAGTCTTTCCCCCTATTTTATAATCAATTTCGATTTCTATTTTTAAATATATTTCTTATTGATACTTAACATTTCTGTTGGTTCAATTTTGATATGACTTAAAGCTTTGCAGGAGTTATCTCCAAGAGGCAGAACGAAATCGGATATATAACAAATCCACTGAAATATATTTGTGATTAAAAAATAATTTCTTCTATTTAACTCGCAAATGTATTTTGCTTTTATCCCATTAATTAATATGAATTTCTTCTTTTAATTAATGGAAACTACATAGTGAATTCAATCATAAACATATCTTTCCCCTATTTTTATTTAATTTTCTCTCGGATTAAGAGAGGGCTGTCCCATCTTAGTCCAAGATAGGATTTTCGTTTTAGATTAATTTTGTAGTTGTAAATGATCTCAACATAAAAGTCATTTTTAGTTAATGACAAACACTTTGGTTTTTCAATGGCAAGGTCGAGTCCTTATATTAGTTAAACTCCTTGATTGATTTTAATCATTATTCAAAATATTAAGAAATCAATCATTAGAACTAATGTAATATCTTGTATATTAATTTATTTGTTTCTAATCAATAACACATAACATTAGAGTTACTGTTCTTTTCTTTTTTGTTAGAGTTAACTTTAGCATACTAGTTATTAATTAGTTTTCTAACATTAACTTTCAATAAATAATAATAACCTAAAAGAATTAGAATAATTTTAATTTACTTAGGCAGTATATTTAATTAGATCTGATTTTATTAATTGTTTACTTAGAATAATAATAATAGTATTTAGTTAACATTCATTTCATAGGTTATCATAGATATATTATAATAGAATTATTATTAGAATCATATTAGTAATATTTAGGAATATATTATAGTATAAGGTATAGTTATTTACATAGTATAGTTAGCTAATTAGCATACTAACATAGGATATATATTAGTTTAGATTTGACATATGAGATAAATAGGAATACTTTAGCACTTAACAAAGACTTTAATGATAAATGTAGCATTAATAGTGTGTTACTTTAGGATTAATAGATAGTATTAAACTAACAAGTTTCATAGGGATAACATTATCATAGTGTCATTTAGGATTAACAATTAACAATAATTTAATAATATAAAGATAGTTAGGTTAGAATAGTTAGGCTAATTATAAGAAATAACTTAGTCGTGGCTTGGCTGAGCCCCAGATCAGCGTAATGATCAACTCTCTTGCCTAATCAGCAAGAGAGCTGATCTGATATATCTTCTCTGTTAATGAATGAAAGTTATATTTTAAGTAATCGGAGTTTGGGAAAAGGTAACTGGACCTAATTTAACCAGTAGAAGCCACTACTCCAAACAGAAAAGGAGTTGCTTTAAGCTCCGGACCGGGTGGTTATCCCCCAATGTTGTTGCAGCGATTTTCGAGGCTTCAACAAACCCATAAAGAAAGGAGGAAAAACTGCAATGACAAGTACGCCAATAGAAGAATGGTTCAGACTATTCCTGAGCATCGTAAATGATGTGCAAATGTTGGAAATGTTGAAACAGAATTTGAAGACAGTTGTGGGAGGAGGAATGGAGCATGTAAACCCAATCAATGCTAATCTTCTATAAAGGCATGTGAGAAGGGTGAAAAGAAACAAGATACGGACCGGAAAGGAATTCTGAATAAATGCACAAGTTGTGGGGTTCAAAATAAAGGACACAATGTTGGACTTAGGTTCATATGTAAATATACTTCTAAGAAAAACCTGAGAGGCGTTAGGTAAGCCTAAGATGGCATTCTCTCCCATACAATTACGTATGGAAAATCAGTATTGTATTGTACTAGTGGAAAGATTAAAAGATATTGAGGTGGATGTGGCAGGAGTAAAGACTTATACCTACTTCGAAGTGATTAATATTATGGGTGATAAAGACACATACCCAACCTTGTTGGGGATTGATTGGGCCTTTGAGAACTACGTAGTCATTGACTTAAATAAGGAGCTAATGATATTCGAATACAGAGAAGTCAGAGTGGTTCAACCATTAGATCCATATCAAGGGCCTCTGTACACAGAAATCGTCGACACCAGAGAAGACCCATGACTCCTAGACCAACTATACCAGATGACAGCGAGAAAAAGAGAAGACTATATTAACCCGGTCGCAGAAGGGACACTAAGCTGATGGAGCATTCAGAGCTCCGAGGTGGGGTCTGAAGTCGCATAGGACGACTGGCAGCAAGGAGAGTACGAAGTCAACACCAGAATGTGCGCTGCCATTCACGGAGTCGGCTAGATTGGGATAGAGGTAAGAGGTTACACCACTCTTACGAGCATGAAAACTGCCAATACTTTTATTAATAAAGTATATGTTATTGTCCCAGAGGAGCATAAAGTTCCTCTATTGAATGTGGCATTGCAACCAACTTCGTCGAGGTGGTGGGGAAACCACTTCAACTATCTTCACATTTGGGAACAGGTGTCGAAGGCCTTGAGAACGGGATTCCAAGCATCAATAGACCCCAACCAGATAAAAATTACAGGGGAACTTCAGACCCCCACACCCATATAAAATCATGTGAAGACTAATGGGAACTGGAGGACTACCCAAAATATTTGTGGGTGCATAACTTTGTGCACTCACTGGACACAATCCCACAAGTGTGGTATCTTACGAAAGAGAAAAAAGAGACAAACCAGTAATTGGGAATTATTGGCAGATAGGTTTGTAAAGAGATTTTCCTTCGAGGAAGACCTCAATAGTTAACAGACGCCTTGCAGGCCATGAAAAGGATTTTGTTCTCACAAGGGCCCATGGAGACTACGGAACAACCTTCTTTAAGTCAGATACCTGAATCAAGCTACCGACAGGCACTGGCTTGTGGTAAGGTAGATCAGGAAATGGATGACGATGATCTAGAAAACCTCAAACATATGTCGTTTGAAGAAAAGGAAGGGGAGCGAAGAATTCAGGATGAGCCTACCACAAAGGGACTGCACTTATTACCGCTAAGGATCAAAAAAAATAATATCGGGAGTGCCGAGAAACCCAAATTATCTTCCATTGGAGACTATTGGGACGAAGAAACAACAAAATAGATTTTTGATCTATTAACAGAATATGAAGACATATTTCCCTCTTTTATAGCAAATTGAAGGGCATCAAAGGAGACTTGGGTGAAATGCACATAATGTTGAAACCAGAAGCTAGATCGGGGAAACACAAGCCATATCGGTTGAACCCCAGAGTAAAGGAAAAAGTGAAGAAGGAGATAGACTAAATGTTGGATGCAGGCCTGATACTCCCAGTTGAGGAAGCATAATGGGTCAGTCCCATAGTCATACAGAACAAAAAGGAAAAGCCAAAGATAAGAGTATGTGTAGACTACTAGAGTCTGAATAATGCATGTGTGCATGATCCTTTTCCTACGCCATTCAATGATGAAGTGCTGGAAAATGTAGCATGAAATGAGGCCTATTCTTTCACATATGGTTTCTCTGGGTATCATCAAGTCAGGATAGCTGAGGAGAACAAAAGGAATACCACATTTACCACCGAATGGGGCTCCTATGCTTATCATGTGATGCCTTTTGGATTGAAGAACGCACCAGCGGTTTTCTCAAGAATATTCATAGTAGCATTCAGAGAATACATACATATATTTCTGGAGGTTTACATGGATGACTAGACCGTATACAGTTTATTGAAGAAACATGCAAGTCTACTATGTATAGTGTTTGATTGGTGCAGGCAGTTGCAGATCTATTTAAACATAAAGAAGTGCATTTTTGCAGTTCCCTTTGGAACATTGCTGGGTCACGTGGTGTGTAAAGAATGAGTGTGCGTGAAACCCGCCAAGGTTGTGGTAATTGTTAATATGTACCCCCCAGAAAAAGTTAAGCAACTGAGGTCTTTGTTGGGGCATACATGCTACTATAGAAGATTTATCCGCAACTATGCCCACATCACTGCCCCATTGGAAAAGCTGGTAAGAAAAATGGAACAGTTCATGTGGACTGAGGATTGTAATAAAGCATTGGATGCACTAAAATAAAAACTATCTAGTGCACCTATCCTGACATACCCGAATTGGGATAAGAAATTCCATGTGAACATTGACACTTCAAGCATTGCATTGGGGGCAGTGCTATCGCAACCAGGGGAAACAAATGTAGACCATCCAATATATTTTGCAAGCCAGAAAATGTCAACCACAGAGAAGAACTACACAACCACAGAAAGGGAAGCTCTTGAGATGGTTTACTCCCTCCAAAAGTTTCGCCTCTACTTGCTCGGGGGTTCCTTCAAATTCTTTACAAACCACTCAACATTAAAGTATCTGGTGAACAAACCAGTACTTGAAGGAATAATCTGTAGATGGCTATTACTGTTCCAAGAGTTCACATTTGAGGTTATAGTGAAGCTGGGGAAATTAAATGTGGGGCCCGACCATATATCAAGACTCAAATCAGTAGAGAATGGTGGGTCAGTCGACGATCAGCTACCGGATGCAGATTTGTTTCGCGTGGAGGCTATCCCAGATTACTTGGAGCAATAGAAACATTTTTTGCTTCAAGAAAGTGCCTGGAAGAATACACGAGAGTGCAAAGGAAACACTTAGTAGTTAAGGCAGCCGACTACCATCTCATTGCAGGCCATTTATACAAGATGGGACTAGACTAGGAACTGAGAAGGTGTGTATTAGACCATGAAAGACCGGAAATTCTATGGGAATTACACAATGGATTTGCGGGAGGACATGTTGGAGGAAAATGTACTGGAAGAAAAATACTACAAGCAGGGTTATGGTGGCCTACAGTGCACAAGGATGCTAAATAGTACATAAAGAAGTGCGACGTATGTCAAAGAACTAGAAAACCTTCACATAGGGATGAACTACCATTACAACAAGTCAGGGCAGTACAAGAATTTGAAAAATGGGCAGTTGACTTTATAGGACCTATAGCCCCCGTTGCACACCATTCACAGGCAAGGTATATCATAACCGCAACTAGATATCTGACCAGGTGGGTTGAGGCAACACCAGTAAAGGACTGTACAATAGATACAACAACTAGGTTCATTATTTAGAACATCATTACAATATTTGGTTGTCCAAGGAATCTGATAATCGATAAAGCCACACATTTCACCAATGCCGCAGTCAAATCGCTGCTGCAAAACCTTATGATACAGCACCATAAAATCAGTCTGTATCATCCACAGGAAAATGGAACCATAGAAGCATTCAACAAAATTTTGGAAAAGGTCCTAACAAAAATTTGCAATGCCAATCGGGACGACTGGTATGAGAGAATTCCAACTACGTTATGGGCATACAAGACAACGGTGAAAATATTGCATAATCATACACCATTCCAGTTGGTGTATGGAAAAGAAGTGGCCGTACCAGCAAATTTTATTGTTCCCAGTCTATTTATTGATAAAACAACTCAGATGTCCAGGGAAGAGTCTATAACAAGGCGTCTCCAAGAACTTCAAGGGTTGGAGGAATTAAGGTTCCTTGTGGATTTCCACCAATCAATCCAGAATCAGCGCCATAAATCTTGGCATGATCGACATATTAAGAAAAAGACATTCAACATTGGTGGTCGTGTACTACTCTATGATAGCAAGTTCGAGAAGTTTACAGGGAAACTCCAAATGCACTGGATGGGGTCATTTATGTCATAGAAATCCAGGATTCAGGAGCTATAAAGCTCGCATAGTTAAATGAAGTAATATTTCCTAGTTGGGTGAAAATCGCATGCCTGAAACCCTTCCACGAATGATCAATTTCAATTTTTATTTATAATAAACTCTCGCACCTGAGAGAAGTTTGTAGGTTATGTAGTCAATAAATCTCTCGCAACCGAGAGATGTCTATAGGCTAAATGAGTTAGTTCTGCAAGTCTGTTAAAACGTCACCCATTGAATAACGCCTATGTCACGAGTATTCCACCGCTACCTTGTTGCGGCATGGGAACCATACCGCAACCAATTGTGTTCGAGGGAGTATCGTACAAAGAGTGACGTCAACCATCATTCCGTCATTATTACCCATCATTTAAGTGTCAATCTGTAGCGTTAGTCAAAAATATGAAAATATTTGTCGTAATTAGAAACATCACTCAGTAATAAAGTTTCCACATCAGGCCATAATAATTTCCCATCATGTCCATTCAATTTTCGAGACCACCATCAGCAACGTCAGAGTCCACCTCACCTAAGGAAACTACCCACACGATTGTAACCGTGGAGGGAACCTGAAAAATTAATTAGTTATCTAGTCGCATCAACTCCCAATGTGCCAAAAATCCTACTTAGTTTGTATGGAGGAGGCGAAAATCAGAGTGCTAGAAGACAAATAATTGGAGGATAGCGAAATTGTAGCAACGGTTAGTAATAGTGCACTAGCCGAATTCCGAAGTTGCACACTAGAAATCATATTAGTATACCAGAGAAGAGGTAACATGATGAAGACAATGGTATCAGTAGCAGAGCCAGAGCTCGACCAGAGAATTCAGATATTAGAGTTGCTAATAGGGAAATATGACAATGCAACAATTATAGACACATACTTCACAAATTCATTTTAATTTCTGGCACTAAAGAGGCAGGTTTACATTGAAAACTATGTTAAGGAAGGTGGCAGCGAAGCAGCTCGGTTCCATTTGGATTTCCGAGGAATCTAGAGGTCTAAAATTCTCCATCTTCGGAGTCTACCAATGTTCAGCATGCAAGGAGTAGCAATGTAATGCATGAAGGTACTGATCAGCAGAATTCACAACGGTTCCCTGTGGTTCAAGAAGGAGATAAAGATTCATGCATAGGATCTTCACCTTCTCACCGGGCTATCGGCGATAGGGAGCGATGTGGCCATGGCCTTCCAAACCACCTCCAAGAGAACGAAGAAGGTGGGAGAGCATGATTATTATAAAAATTATGACACTAAGAGAGGAGAAAAAGGGACGAAGATAGACCTGATTAACGCATCCAATGTAAACCGCACTTTCTGGGGAAAATTGACTCGGGACGAGTCAATAGCTTGTGGTTGGGGCCTGTTGGGGCCTTTGTTTTGGACAAAGCATGAAACCAGTTTTGAAGTTGTGGATTGTCTGTTGCGGAGAGCCGTTGCGGGGTGAAAAGATTCATTGAGGGTTGTAGATGGTTGTTGGGAAGGTGGCGGAGTGCGGATAGGCAGCAGCACAAGTGGAAATAATAATTGACAAAAAATAGAAAGAAATACTCCAAGAAGCAGAGCGAAGCGTGGAACAAAATGAGGAACGACGAAGTGTAGCAAGGCAACCAAGTGAAAAAGAAGCAAAAACTATCAGTGTCGAGAGAAGACGGTAGATAAGGAAGGAAGAGAAGGAAGGAGTTAGTTAGTTTTGTTGTGTTTTTATTGTGAATATAGCTCTACTGAGACTTTGATACTGAGTGTAATATGTTGTAATGGAGGATTAATATAATAGAGAGGTGCTTTCTGCGGTCATGGTTTTTGTACTGAATGAATGTCTGATAGTGTATACCGTTTTATGGGATTACTTCAAATTTTTTTGATATCTGTGTTTAAGGTATTCGATATGATAGATCCCTTTGTCGAATGTTATGTAATAAAATTAATTTCATTCATAATCATAGTGTATTGATGTTAGATAATAGAGGTCTAGATTCATTGTGATGTTGTGATTCTGATTCTCATATCTTAGGAAGGTCACGACACGCCTTGGGTGAGAATCCTTGCTCTCCTTTGAGCAAGGTGAAAATTTTAGCATTGTCCTAAACTACAACAGGACCTTGTTTGCCTCTGAGTCCGAACCTGGGTCTTACCCAGAAGTCATTCTTTTGCCAACAAATGGTTTTGTTGCAAGAACAGGAGCCGAAGCAGGTTCAGCAAGGGAAAGCAACAAAAGTACCAGACCAACAGGGGGGCACAACAGAGGACAGTTGTGGGAGGAGGAATGGAACATGTAAAACCAATCAGTGCTAATATTCTGGAAAGGCATGTGAGAAGGGTGAAAAGAAACAAGATATGGAATGGAAAGGAAATCTGTATAAATTCACAAGTTGCGGGGTTCCAAATAAGGGACAAAATGTTGGACTTAGGTTCAGATTTAAATATACTTCCAAGAAAAACTTGGGAGGCGCTAGGTGAGCCTAAGTTGGCATTCTCTCCCATATATTTATGCATGGAAAATCAATATAAGTCTTTGCTCCTATCACATCCACCTCAACATCTTCTAATATTCCCACTGGTACAATACAATATTGATTTTCCATACGTAATTGTCTATCTTGTTTCTTTTCCCCCTTCTTACGTGCCTTTCCGGAAGATTATCATTGATTGGGTTTACATTCTCCATTCCTCCTCCCACAACTGTCTAACAGAGAAATCACAGTAACGATTAGTAACAGCACACCAGTCGAATTCTAAATTTGCAGACCAGAAATCATAGTAGTATACTAGAGAAGAGGTGGCATGACGAAGATAGTAGTATCGGTAGCAGAGCCAGAGCTCGACCAGAGAATTCAGAGATTAGAGCCTCTGATATGGAAATACAACATTGCAACATTGATAGACACAGACTTCACATATTCATTTCAATTTCCAACATTGTAGAGGCAAGTTTACATTGAAAACTATTTTAAGGAAGGTGGCAGCGAAGTAGCTCGAGTCCATTCGGATTTCTGAGGAATCCAGAGGTTTACAATTCTCCATCTGTGGAACCTACTAGTGTTCAACACGCAAGGAGCAGCAATGGAATGTACAAAGCTATTGATAACCGGAATTCACAAGGTTTCCCTATGGCTCGGGAAGGAGATAAAGATTCATGCAGATGACCTTCATTGTCTCACCGGGCTATCAACGACAGGGAGCGATGTGGTCACAGCCTTCCAAACCACCTCCAAGAGAGCAAAGAAGGTGGGAGAGAAGGATTATTACAAAAATTATGACACTAAGAAAGGAGGAAAAGGGGCGAATATAGACCTGATTAACACACCCAATGTAAACTTTGCATGTTATTTGGTCGCAGGAAAGACCATGAGGCATTATACCAAAGGGGAGTGCACACTTGACACTATCTCAGTTGTGGAGCACTGCGTGCAAGGGGCACAGCTTAACTGGCGTGCTTTCCTGTTGCAGGAACTCTTTGAAGCCTGTGAGGACAACTTCAGAAGGGCCACAAGATTCATTTATGGATATTTGATAATGGTGCTAGCCATGTGGTAGTGGTGCCTGCCAGGGAAGAGGCCACTTGCAGAGATAAGTGAAGACCGACCATTAGCCCTTAAGTATACGTCATGGAGAGTATTGGGGGATCCTAGCAGCAAGGATATAAATGAAGAAGCGTTTACATAATGGTACATATTGCTACTAGATGCTATACATGCCCAACAAAGAATTCCCATGATGTTGATGGATGGGTATTCTGAACATATATGGTTTGGAGTCTCGCATGGTAATACGTGGATCAAACCCCACTACGTCGCGGGGAATACATTTCAAAAGAGATCGTTGAAGTTCCAGTTAACAGAGGAGGCTTTTCATACGGAGGTCATGTCTTGGCCGAGGGTAGTAGGGGAGATTCGGGACAAGAAGCACATATATTCCTTCGAGGCCATGGTCCACCAACCGCTTCTGGGAGAGACACTGGCGGACGCAACTCAACGAATCTCTCAGATACAACTCCAGCCACGACTACAAAATTGGACACAAGGGTGCAAGCATTCAATAGGGCAATGGTAAGTATCAGAGCTACGAGCACTCACTGTCCTTCATTTAATGAATTTCAAGATTTCAATACCCTGTCACCTTTGATTATGACCCTGGTCCTCACCGCTCAGCCCGCCACCACCCTCCATTCACAATCTCAACCAACAATCATTCCCCTTCGCAAAACCAAAGCAAACAAGCCACCCATCTTAGGCCCCAAAGGAAAAAGGGCCAAAATCGTGAAACCTGCCCAAGTTATGGACTTAACAGAGGAGGACCCAGGACAACAGATAAGTATAGGAATTCCTATTACTGAAGAACTGGAGAAGGGTACCCAAACTCCGTCAGCTATGTCGCAACATAATCCTTCATCATCCCATGGCACCCCGAGCTCCTCCCTGAACACCTCGAACTTGTCACCGCACACCTCCCATACTTTGAAGGACCCTTCAACCCACACTGCATCCACTTCCATGACCATTTTTTATGCAATTCCAAAAGGAATGGTAATGACGATTGACACTGAGGCAGAAGTTAACTCATATATTTCCCAAGTAACTACAGTTAACCCAACCTTGGTAGAGCTAAGAGCTTTTCTTAATTTACTTATTCAAGCAAACTTACCAATAGTTGAAGCCACACCAAGCGAAACCCCTTTTTTTCCGGATTTCAACAATCCTTGTTAGCATTACCTCCATTCATATCCATTCCTCCGTCCATCCTCAGTCTAAACCCAACTCAAATCCCGATCACGCAGCCGAATCAACCAAACTCCCCGCAGGAACAATCTGACTGATCCATTGCCAGTGGCCAACCGCTCAGGGAGAGGAATCCAAGTCCTGAGGTGATAAGCAGCGGGGACCTCTAGGGGTGGACACCAAGTCAACTGTTCAGTTTCATACAAGCATCAGCATGGCAGGAAAAATCACTGAACAATGATTTGGTTTAGAAACACGAACACTATCAGCAACATGTACTAATGCTTACTGAAGAGTGCAACTAGTTGCAGCAAGAAAGGGACACCCTCAGGCAGCAGATTGATCAGATCATTTAAGATTTCCAAGGGTTATGGACAACAGTCACAGGTGTAGTAGACGTCGCCCTTGTAGATATGTGGGCATGCAACATTGTAGAACGCTCCCTCTATGTGAGGGAAACATGTACAAACCTGAGCATTACAAATGAGGAACTCCGATAGGCCCTGTGAGCTAGACCGTCACTGCAAGATCCAGACACAGTCTACATAGAGAAGATAACCTAGAAAAAAGAGCAGATTAATCAGCTCAAGGAGACACTGGGAAGTATAGTCACTGAGGCGTATACATTGCTGAAGAAAATCCATGAATGCTCAAATTCACTAGCCATAAAAGCTCAGCTTGTATCTAAGCAATTGCACAAACTCATTACATAAATCAAGGAAACCACTGACCCAGCTGCCCGCAGATAGCTATATGATCAGGATGATGCTTTACAGAAGCAGATTCAAGCGATCAAGGAAAACTCCGCCAAGACCAAACAACTCCTTCACAACCTCAAGCCTCCAGTCAAATAGAAAGCATAATTGATTCAACAAATGGTCTCTGATTCAGAACCTTAATATAGCGCGACATTCGTAGACCTGAAACATCCATTCGACGCCACTCACGCAGACAAGGTGTTTCATGCTACAGACACACTGATGAATGTTTGGCAGGAGGCTATCACTGACTTCCTCAAGCTCAAGACATAATCCATGAAGAATGTCCCAAAATTGGGGCCTTTGTTTGAGGAACGAGAGCCGAAGTACGTTCAACAAGGGAAAGCAACAACGTCAGAACCGGACCAACAGGGGGGCGCAACAGAGGACCACATGGAGACTACACCATCTGGGAAAAATTGACTCGGGACGAGTCAATAGCTTTTGGTCAGGGCATGTTGGGGCCTTTGTTTTGGACACAACATGAAACCAGTTTTGAAGTTGCAGACTGTCTGTTGCAGAGACCTCGAGTCACAAAGAGCCATTGCGGGATGCAAAGAGATGTTGAGGGTTTCAGATGGTTTTTGGGCATGCAGAAGAGTGCGGACAGGCAGCGACACAAGTGGCAAGAACAACTAACAGCAAATAGAAAGAAAGACTCCAAGAAGCAGAGTGAAGTGCAGAACATAATGAGGAACGACGGAGCGTAGCAAGGCAGCCAAGCGGAAAAGAAGCAAAGACTGCCAGTGCCAAGAGAAGACGATGGATAAGGAAGGAGTAAATTAGCTCCGTTGTGGTTTTTTTGTGAATAGAGCTCTACAGAGACTCTGATACTGAATATAATATGATGTAATGGAAGATTAATATAATACATAGGTGATTTTTGTGGTCATGATTTTTGTATTGAATGAATGTCTGATAGTGTATGGTGTTTTATGGTATTACTTCAAAAAAAATTGATATCTCTATTTAAGGTATTCAATATGGTAGATCCCTTCGTTGAATGTTATGTAATAAGAGTTATTTCATGCATAATCATAGTGTATTGATGTTAGATAGTAGAGGGCTAGCTTCATTGTGATGTTGTGGTTCTGGTTCTCCTATCTCAATAAGGTCATGACACGCCTCAGGTGAGACTCCTTGCTCTCCTTTGAGCAAGGTGAAATTGTCGACATTATCCTAGACTAAAGCGAGATCTTATTAGCCTTTGAGTCCAAACCTGGGTCTTGCCTATAATTCATTGTTTCTCCAACACAAGTGAAAGATTTAGTTCTTGTCGATGTGCTCTAACAATGTACTCAATACCATATTTGAACAAGTGATACTTTTTTTCATGGCGGTGAAAAATAAATTTCCTAACATAAAGATATGGGTTTCCCAAAAAAATACCAGAAATATCAAGTGGAACTACATCAAGTTCAACTTCATCAAGAAATTTTGTTGTAATTGCAAATCTAAGCATGCATTTCCTCGTCACTTGAAAATTTGCATTCTTGCATATCCAACCTAAAGTATAAGGTCTTGGATGCGGAATGGTCTCTAAATTTAAATTATTGACTAAGTCTTCAGAAATCATATTTTCTTGTGAGCCACTATCAAAGAGTGTATCAATTTTGGTATGTTTTGAAATAACTCGAATACGGAAAAGTTCTATTCTTGTTTTCTCATCTCGAGTATCATTAGGACAACTTGAAGAGCTAGTTCTTGCTATGTCCTTACCTTTCATTCCCATTGCTATGATCTTTGTTTGATCTCTCAAATTAGATCCTAAGTCATGTTGTGTAGTTGCAGTTTTCTTTTTCTTCTCTTTATTGTTAAACTTTTTTGGTTTCATCTCAAGATGAAGTTTCCAACACAGAGATTCATCATGACCCTCCTTGGAACAATGTTTTCATGTTAATTTTTCTCTTTCCTTCTTGACGGATGCATTATTCTTTCCTTTCCATTTGAATTTACTCTTTCATTTCTCTCCACTTTAAAATGGCTTTTTGCTACCCTCTTGTGAAATGTTTTTCCCTCTTGCTTCAAGACATGTTTCCTGAACACAAATCTCATCTAAACTCGTAGGATTAAACATAAGGATAGTATGCCTTAAATAATTTTGTAAACCCCCAATATATTTCAACAAAGTGTCTTGTGATGGCAATTCTACACCTAAAATTAGAGATGTTCTTCTAAACTCTTGGGTGTAACTTGCACACTTTGTGTAGGTCCCTATATTACCAGTGTAGTCATGTATTGTTGTTAGTGTAGCCCCCTTATTGTTATTTTTGTCCCCCTACAGTCCCCATATTTTTATTATTGTGCCCCATAAAATCCCACTATTGTTATTATTGTTCCCTTACATTATTTTTGTTATTTTTGTTAGGTCGGCTAGGATTATATTAGGACCCCATAGACTCCTATATATAGAAAGGAGGTTTTTTCATTTGTATCATCCAATAATTGTTCATTTATGTAATGTAAAGGAGGTTTCCCGCTCGAATATGTTGATTTATAGTTCGTTGATCTCTCTTCTTTTCTATTTTGTGTGCTAGTTTCATAACATTTGGTATCAAAGCTTTGGATTCTAGGGTTTCGCTGCTTCAAACAAGTCATAGTGGTATTTTCGCCATAACATTTTTTCTACGAATGTATAAAAGCTAAAACAAAAACCCATTTGCAAAGAAATATCGAGGAACTTCATGTAAAAATTTCAGAACTTGGTTCGCAATATTTCCAAAGATATGATCTGTGGAATTTAGGGTTTTTGCAGGCTCATGAATTTCATCTCAAAGAGGTGACCTTGGGAAAATGGTCATAACTCTCTCTCTGAGCATCGGATTGGAATTATGTAAGATGTGGACAAAATTACACAGACTTTAGCTTCCTGGGTATCGATTTTAGAGCCGAAGGAGGAAACAGTGACACATGACACACCGTACAAGTTTGCTCTACTGAACTAGTCCATAATCAGGTCATTGTGGGAGTTTGAGCATAAATTTATCTTGAAGAATCCAAATCAGGTTGGACCTGTGGCATTGGAAAGAAGATTCAGAGGGATACTAAAGGACCCAAGATAAAATCTTGGGGATCTGAAATTGTAGAGATACATCATTTTCACTATCGATCTCCTCAAAAGCAAGAAAAATGTGTGTATTGCTTTTTAAAAATTGCATAAGTCTTGTTTGAAAAATAAATTTGAAGTGATTCAAATGGCATATTAAAGCATAGATATTAGTATTGGGTTCTAAAATGCCCCCTAAAAATAATTCAATTCCCATTGAGCCCTAAGAAGGCTCTATTATGACTCATGAAGAGGAAGATGTGAAACATGATATATCAAAATTACAAGACCAAGTGCAACAAATTTTCGCTCTCGCAAAGGGTAACAAAAAATGAAATGGAAGCTAATATGGATGGTTTGAAGAAAGACATTGAAGCTAAGATGGATGGTTTGAAGAAAGGCGTGTAAGCTCAGATGGATGTTTTGAAGAATGGCATGGAAGGTAAGATGGATGGCATGGAAGCTAAGATCGATGAAAAAATAAAAGGCAACATGGAAGACATGAAGAATGAGATAAAAGCAGACATGAAAGGTTTGAAGGGAGGTTTGACAAAGTTGATACAAGAAATGATTCCTAATGGTGAAAATGTAGTAGAGGAAACTTATGATGAGAATAAAATAAATGTTGATCATGATTTCATAAACTCTAATGTTGGATTGAAGACCCACCATATTCCAAAGATCGATATGAGGAAGTTTGATGTCAAGGATCCCATAACATGGATACTATAGATGGAGCAATATTTTTATCTCCGTAATGTGTAGAACACACAAAAGGTATGCATTGAAAGTTTATATTTAGAACAAAATACATTTGTATGGTATTGATGGCTTTGCTCTCGTAAAAAAAATTGTCACTTGGTCAATTTTTACGGAGGAAATGATAACACATTATGAGGATACAAAGAGAAATACCTTCTTTGGCCAATTGATAAATCTCAAACAAAAGGGTTCAATGGTGGAGCACATTGATTACTTCCAAAAATGGAATATATGGGTAACTGATATTCCAGAGGATCACAGGATTGATGTCTTCATAAGGAATTTAAAGGATAACATCCAACATGAGGTTCACCTTTGGGAACTTGATTCATTGTAGAAGGCATTCGGGTTGGCAAGAAAAATTGAAAGTAAAATTATGGTGAAAAGGAAGCCTACCACTCACATCTATAAATATGGAAGTGTTGCTACTCCTAGACTTCCACAACCTACAAGGTTGACACCACAACAATTGGAAGAAAAAATAGCAAAAGGGCTTTGCTACAATTGTGATAGAAAATACACTAAAGGTCATAAGTGTGCTGAGAATAAATTATTTTGCATGAATTGTAAAGACGAGGAAGAAAAGGAACTAGAAACTTCAAAAGAATAGGATATACACCAGGAACCAACCCTAGAGAAAGAATAAATGAGTTCGATCATATCCTTTAATGCATTGGCAGGAATTACCACTCCTCAAACTCTCAATATAGAAGGACATATCAAGAAGAAAAATGTAATAGTGTTGATTGATTTGGGTAGTACGCATAATTTTATTCATTGTAAGGTAGACAAGGAATTGAATTGCTTCCTATACCCAACACCAGAGTGTCAATTGATCATTGCAAATGGAGGAACTATAAATTTCTCTAGAATGTGCCATAATATCAAGCTAACCATGGGGAAATATGTATTGAATAGTCCAATGCTTTCCATTCCAATGGGAGGTTTTGATGTTGTACTAGGAGTACAATGGTTACAATTTTATTAGGAAAAAAAGTTTAATAATGGGGTATCGCAGGGCAGTCGGGAAAGATAATAAGCTCTAATGTCATGACAAAGCTTCTGAAGAAAGAATAACTAGGCGTATTTCCACAATTATGCTCACTAGAAGTTCCAACATCAAAATCATTTATTTCTCTAGATCTCTAGAAATTCTTGGACAATCATTCCAAGGTGTTTGAAACTCCCAAAGGACTCCCACCTATTCGTGATCATGATCATGCTATTCATTTGATTCCATGAAGCGTTCCTCCAAACATCAGGCCTTACAGATATCCTTATGTCCAAGAGAGTGAAATTGAATGTATGATTGTAGAAATGGTTGGTATAATTCAACCTAGTCAAAGTTGTTTCTTTGCTCCAGTAGTCTTGGTGCACAAGAAGGATGGATCATGGCGCATGTGTCCGAATTATAGGGAGATCAATAAGCTCACTATTAAAGATAAATTTCCCATTCCTGTGATTGATGAATTATTGGATGAATTACATGGAGCAATTTATTTTACCAAGTTGGATCTTCATCCGTGATATCATAAAATTAGAATGAAGTCTGAAGATATTTCAAAAACAACATTTCAAACTCATGAGGTTCATTATGATTTTTTGGTCATGCCTTTTGGACTTACCAATGCACCTTCTACATTTCAAGGGTTGATGAATTCCATTTTCAAACCCTTCATTAGAAAATGTGTGTTAGTATTTTTTGATGATATACTAATCTACAACATGTCTTGGAAGGATCATATTCAACATGTTGACAGGGAGCTCAAACTATTGGAGGAGAAACAATTATATGCAAAAACTTCCAAACGTTTCTTTGGAGTACAAGAGGTGGAATATCTGGGTCATATTATATCTCAGGAGGGTGTTAAGGTAGACCATAACAAAATTAAATTCATTAAGCAATGGAAATTCCCCACAACCATAAAGCAGTTGCGAGGATTTCTCAGGTTTACAGGGTATTATCGCAAGTTTATTAAGAATTATGGGAGAATAGAAGTAGCTCTAACAACATTATTGAAGAAAGATTCATTTTCATGGACTCTTGAAGCAACTGAGGCCTTTGAACATCTTAAAGAGGCAATGTGCCAAGCACTGGTCTTAGCTACGTCAGACTTCACAAAAACCTTTATTGTGGAATGTGATGCCTTAGGAAATGGAATTGGTGTTGTTTTAATGCAAGAAGGAAGACCCATTGCTTTTGAATGTCGTCCAATAAAAGGAAAGTGTTTACAAAAATCTATTTATGAGAAGGAACTGTTGGCGATACTACATGCACTAAATAAATGGTGACCTTACCTAATGGGAAGACACTTCAAGGTAAAAATTGATCATGATAGTCTTAAATACTTTTTAGAACAAAGAATATATTCATAAGAGAAGCAAAAATGGGTCATAAAGATGTTGGGTTATGACTTTGAAATCATCTACAAGAAAGGGAATCTAAATGTTGTTGTAGACGCACTCTCAAGAGAGGATGAGGAGATGGAAGCATTTGTCTGTGTCATTTCTATTATCCAACCAGATTGGATAACCAAAGGAAGGGAGGAATGGAAGAATGAAGAAGAAGTGTGGACACTCATTCACAAGTTACAACAAGATCCCAATACATCTGAAACATTTAGTTGGAAAAATGATTCCTTATGGTACAAAGATCGCTTATATATTTGTAAGAATTCCCAACTAAAACAAAAGATTCTTTTGGAATTTCACATCTCTCCCTTAGGAGGAAACTCGGGATTTAAAAAAAATTACCACAGGGTGAAGAAATAATTTTTTTAGGATGGCCTTAAATATGATATTCAAAAGTTTGTGGCGGAATGTTCGATTTGCCAATAAAATAAAGTTGAGACAATTAAGACCCCGGGTATGCTACAACCTTTATCCATTCCAAGTCAACGTTGCGAGGAGGTTTCAATGGATTTTATCACAGGTTTACCTAAGTCCGAAGGAAAGAGTGTCATCATGGTGGTAATTGATAGACTTACCAATTATGCACACTTTTGTGCATTATCTCATCCATTTAAAGCAAGTACAGTTGCTACTACATTTATGGAAACAATTCAAAATATACATGAAAACCCAAAGATTATTGTAAGAAACAGAGATCCCATTTTCACTGGAGTTTTTTGGACGAAATTATTTTACTGTTTGGGTTCTCAACTAGCTCATAGCTCATCTTATCATCCTCAATCCGATGGGAAAACTGAGATAGCGAACAAATGTTTGGAAGGATATCTTCATTGTTTTGTATCTAATAAACAAACACAATGGGTCAAGTGGTTACCTTTGGCTGAATGGTGATATAACACGTCCTTCCATACTGCAATAGAAATGACCCCATTTATGGCACTTTCTGGATATCATCCACTGTCCATCACATCATCTTTAAGAGAAAATTCTAAGGTTCAAGCAGTCGAAGATCACATCGAGTATCAATAATAAGTTCTCCAACTCTTAAAGGATAACCTAAATTTGGCACAAAATCGAATGAAACAACTGGTAGATCAACATCGCAGCTAGAGAAGTTTTTATGTAGGACACTAGCTAATTTTACGGCTACAGCCATATAAACAAATGTCCCCTCAAGCAAGCTAAGAAGGATAATAAATTATCTCCAAAGTACTACGGTCCTTACAAGGTGTTGCAAAATATTGGTACTATGGTATACAAATTGGAGCTTCCTGCTTCTTCCCGAGTGCACCCAATTTTCCATGTTTCATGCTTAAAGAAGGTTATAGGTGACAAACTTCTAGTTCAAACAATATTGCCAGAACTTGATGAGGAAGTAAAAATCATATTGCAAACTGAAGCAGTCACGGAAACAAGAACTCGAGAACTACGAAATCGATAAATTTCAGAGTATCTCATCAAGTGGAAGAACTTACCCACTGAAGATTGCAATGGGAGGATGAGAATTTTATACAGAAGCATCCAAAACTACTCAAGCGTTGAGGACAACTCTTTTTTGAAGGAGAGGGGCGTGTTAGGTGCCTATATTACTAGTTTAGTCCCCTATTGTTGTTAGTGTAGCCCCCTTATTGTTATTGTTCTACCCCTGTAGTCCCTATATTTTTATTATCGTGCCCCATAAAAGGCCACTATTGTTATTGTTGTGCCCTTACATTATTATTGTTAGGTCGACTATGATTATATTGTGACCCCATGGACTCCTATATATACAAAGGAGGTTTTTTCATTTGCATCATCCAAGAATTGTTCATTTATATAATATAAAGGAGGTTTCCCCCTGGAAGAGGCTGATTTATAAGTCGTTGATCTCTCTTTTCTTCTATTTTGTGAGTTGGTTTCATAACACTTTCACCTTTTAGTAGTCTAAAATTTTGCCAATCCATAATATCCTTCTGCATATAAGCTAATGGATAAAATTTTCTTCTAAGTGCAGCAATAAAATCTATCCAAGAGGTTGAGAACTTACCATGATTTTTCATATCCTCTTGTGTTTTATCTTCCCACCAAATCAAAGCAACACTTCCCAACCTTAATGAAGCCAACTGAATCTTTGTTTCATCATCTTTGATGTTTTGAATCCTGCAATATACTTTAAGTTGATGAACCCAATTATCAAGTTTTAAAAAAAAAAAAAATTTTCGTTTTTTTTTTTTAATAATGGGGGGGGGGGGGTTGTGGCGCACACACAGGAAGGATGGAGGTGAAGATGATGGTGGTTTATCACCATTTCACTCTGGGTTTATCTCTAATTTGTGTTTCCTAAATTCTTATTATTTCCTCTCTTTTATACATAGTATAAACTATTGAATTGAAGTGACTAAGAAGGATGGACAACCATGAGAATTGGGTTGTTCCATCTCGATACATCACTTCCTTACAATAGCAAGAATTTGGGTAAATGTTGACTTAATTAGTTGAACGATACGTGTTAAGTGAGTCATCTTTCTTTCCCGATCACCTACTTAATTATTTTCATTTTCCTTCATGAGAATATCGGTAGTTATGTGTCTAACCAATCCAAAATTAACAACCGTTCGTTTGATTGTTGAGCTGGAACGATGTAGCAAAGTTGTAGCATCATCGATTTCATTAGAGAATTTTTTAGGCCTAAAATGGGCCTAAAAAAAATGTACAACAAAAATAAAATTTATAATAACTAATAGGATTCAAGATGGTGATCTAAACCTTGGGGGGTGATTCACCATTTTTGGAGTAAAAAAGTAAAAATATTAAAAAATAAAATTGGAAAAAACTACTTTTTACACTAGTATTTTCAAATTATCTCCTAACGGTTTTACTTAAATTTCTAGCGCGAGAACTCATTGCATGCATAATTTAATTCCTCATCCAAGAATTACCCATGTTTCATACTTTCGATGGACCCTGTTACATGAAAAATGAGAAATACATGAAAATCGTTATTACAATCACATTTTTTTCAATTATTTCTCATTTTTCGTGTAGCAGGGTCCATTGAAATTATGTAACATGGGTATTCCTTAGATGAGGAATTAAATTTTTCATCTAGTGAGTTCTCCCACTTGAAATTTGAGCAAAACTGTAGGGAGATAAATTGAAAACATGAGTTGAAAAAATATATTTTTTCTTTTTTCCCTCTAAAATGTGATGACATAAGCTAATCTTATTTTATTATTTCCACTGTTATTTTATAGTATTCCTTAGGGGACCATTTTAGACCTTAAAATTTCTATAATGGGAGTTGCAACAACGGTGTAGTATAGAGTTGCACCAACATTGGTATGGAGTCCACAGAAGCAATAAGGAGTTGCAAAAAAGGGCCAAAACAAGAGTTACAACAACAACCATGAGTAGGAGTTGCAACAATGGTCCTGAGTAGGAGTTGCAGCAACGGTCTTGAGGAGGAGTTGCAGCAACGAGGCAGAGAGAAGTTGTAGTAATTGCACGAACGAGAGTTGCAACATAATCTATGAATTGAAGTTGTGACCACAACACACCCATAGTTGCCACAACATCTGTAAATTGAAACAATTATCGATGAGTGTATGTATGCTCTTATTCCCTTTTCACCATGGTCACTATGGAAATATAATAATTTTCCAATAATGCATAAGAATAAGCATAGAAATGGCATATCGAGGTGATAATAATCCAATTATCGAAAAGATGTGTTTATGAGTGGAAAGTGAGGAAACAAGATATAATCAGGAAAAAAGGCAAAAATGTGTTGGATGGCTATGCCAAATTGAGCACCCATCAGCAATGTTTAAGTGTTTGACTAGGTTACTAATAGTTAGTGAATTGTTAATTGTAATTTTAGGTGATGTGGGTTCCAAATTCTCGAAGATAGTGATTTTCACCATCCCAATAGTACTTGAAGCATGAACATAACAATTAAACATGTACTCTTCTAATTTGTCTAGAACATTATTTGTCTCTAGGAAAATTGTCCCTATTTTGACTCCTCCAATAATTGCTCGATAATAGTCCCATAATTCCTTCAATTGACCACTTTAACTCACTATCCAAAACCTTGAATAATGATTCTTTTAACTCTTCAATTCTCTTCTTAAACTCATATTTTTCAATCAAGTCTTCATTCTCAAAAGTATGAGAAAAAATAACCTTGATATATTTTTTGGACAAGGTCGGACTCAACCCATTCTTCTCTACATAAAGTATTTGCATAATGCTAATAGAGTGAAGGAGCACTTTTAGCATGTGGTCCCACAAGATTTTAATTTCTCACAATTGTCGATTCATGAGCATACTAGAAAATACTAAGTATATGAGTGTTCCAAAAGAGCATGACATGAAAAGCATGGAATAGATGAGCACAATAGAAGTTAAAACATGGGAATGGCATATAACTTGTGTATTGTATATTTTAAGTGTAGAAAAATGAAGTGTGCATGTTCTATACGAGGAAAGGAGTACACAAGATGCTAAAAGCATAAATATTGTAGATGAATGTAACAACAATTAGAGAAATGTTATGAAGCGTGCATAATGGGCACATGTCACAAAGAGTACAACATGAAAGAAAAAAGATCAAAGTGGAAGACAAAGTGATAGTAACAAACTTGAAGGTCATGATGCAAGTTCAAAAGATATAAATAAAGATAAAGGTTATGATGGAAGCTAAAGTGATATAAATATATTTGAATAATTTCAAATCAGAAATTGAAGATCTACATCAAACACACAAACAGGTGTAGGAGGAAGATGTAAAGTCAACATAAGATAGATAGTGAACTGATAAATAAATAAGATGGATTGTTATATTTAGTGTCAATTTAGTGAGTCCATAATTACTATTGTGAGATAGAATCTTGGATATGGAAAGACTTAGTAAGAGCCAAAGTAAAGAACCAAGGAACATGCTATAAATCTATAAATTGTATACTAATCTTTGTTAGTAAAGATGAGTAGAAATTTCCTCTTATGACTATCAAATTTTGGTTCTTATGTTTCGTAAGTGTTTTTTTACCATTTATGTTCTTGTAGTGTATTTTAATTCCAATTTATTTGTTGTTAATTGTTGTGTCTAGTTTATAGAGTTAGAGATATTATACTATAGTGAATCAGGCCCATTTTCCTCTCACACTACCATTTAGTACTAAACTAGGGTTTGAGAAGATCTATGAGACAAGGATGCACTGAGAGGAAGGCTTTGGGAAGATGACATGAAATTCATAAGTATGAGCTCATGGAAATGGTGAAAAAAAAGACAATGAATGGAGAATCAAGGGTGCTACAAAGAACAATCAAAGAGTGAAATAAAAGAGAGGAAGGTAGAAGTCGAATTGAGAAACTTAGAATTAGAAAACAAAAAATAAGGTGCGGTTAAATATGTACATATTCTAGCTCAACTAATGGAAGTTTTAAAAAATAAAAAAATGGAGTGAAAGTCGAGGTTGTTTTTTATAATGGAAGCTTGAAATGCTACAAAATAAAAAATAAAGCACTAATAGACTAGACAAGAAAAATTGAGCACTACATTTTATTTGGAAGGATTTTTTATTTTATGTGGTGTCATATTATGTATTAAAATTTGCAATAGGAGGAAGATAGGATGGGAAGTTCACAAAATTACTAGAAATCACAAGCTTATAGGCAAATACCCTCATGATAAGATCATTTTTGTAAAATATTTTTTATTCCTTCAAAAACAAAGTCATCCAACTCTCATACATAATGCATTGATTAACATTAGATGAGTACATTCAAATTCCATTTAAGGAAATAAATTGAATTTTTGGAAATTATAGTATCTTATAATGTGGGGTGTTTTTATATAGGGACTCTTAGGTAGGCCAAGAAACAAGACAACTATTAATATTCTTTTTTTATGAGAATATGAGATGCATCCTTAATTAAAATAGGTTATCTATTTTATTAGTCATAATTATGAAACCATCTATTTGTCGTACATAACGCATTGAATGACATTAAACAAGTACATTCAAATTCCATTAAAGGGCATCAATTGAATGTTTGGAAATTGTAATATATTGTAATGTTGAATATTCTTTATATAGGGATTTTAGGTAGGTAAAGGTAGGCCAAGAAACAAGATAATGATTAATATTCATTGCTATGAGAATATAAAATGTATCATTAGTTAAAGTAGGTTATCAACCTTATAACCCATATGTATATTATGGTATACATTTTTATATAATAAAGAAAAGGCATCCCCAAACTTTATTTTAAACTTTATATTGAAACTTAATTTGTGCATAGGTTGAAATATATGAACTCTGAATTAATGCGAGTAAAAAAATCTTAGATCCATTTTTAACCTAGATGTGTTATGTCTTTATAGAGGTTTTTTCATGTCCAAAATTTTCCTCATCAACATTTCAGAAACCACCTGGTCAAAGCCCCAAGTTAGACTCTCTTCTGTCTGAGTTGGTGGTTCTGACTGTTTTTAAATTGGGTCCAGTTACCCATATAGAAATTGCTCTAGTGGATGGAGGTTCGAAAGATGTGAAAGTTATGGGGAAAGGATGGGAATGGATTGGTAGTTCTTAGTGAAAATCGTGAATTGAAATGTAAACTATACTATATCATGTACTAATTAACTTGGATGTTGATACTTTATATGTGAAAAATAAAGATAACTTATTACTGAAAATATATGTTTTCAAGCTATATCGTTAATTGAAAAAAATCTAAAGATAAATTAATTCAATGACATAGTTAATTGAATTAATTTCATAAGTAAAAACATTCACATATGATTTATCTTTACTTATACTTGTAATCAAGAGAAAGCAATACATCAAAAGTGACAATATCTCAATAAAGTAATCATAAGTAGAAGAAACAATACATAAGATAAGATTCTAGTTATAATTTGAAAGAAAACAAAGCTTATACATGTGCCAATTAATTTGGACTCCTTATATATATGGAAGCAACAAGTGGTTCATATCTTATATTAAATAAATAACAGAGTGCAAAAGTGTAACAAGGTTTTTTCTTGCAAAATTTCAGAACCCCTAAACATGGGCTCCATAATGACTTAAATAGTTATTTCATACAAAAGAGAGAATCGTTACAAGTCTGGCATTCCCTCAACGAAATAAAAACAAACTAGAAGAAAATAAACATTAGTTATAATTTAAAATGAAATATTCAACTCAGAGGGAAAATTGCAGAAGACGAGCCACTAGTCATTTTCCAATGTTGATAACTTCTAGAAAAGGTGCCAGCTCAGGAGGAGAGTGAGGCCTCGTGTTCATTTGACAAATTAATACTTAAGCTTGCAAAAATGGCAGTAGTTGAGTTATCTATTATTTAATAACCTTGCTTACTTGAAGGTAACCAAGTGGTTTGATTAGACTTTCCCAGGTTAATTTGAAATCTACCTTTGACAATTGCTCAATCCCTCCAGGAGAGCCTCTTTTGAGTCACCTAATAACATTTTTGCTTCCATGAGTGAATGGATCATTAGTGGATTTTTGAGGTCTAAAATGGGTCTTCTAAGGGAATTAAAAAATAATAGTGGAAATAATAAAATAAGATTACATTACATCATATTAGGAAAAAAAAGAAAAAACTATTTTTCCAACTCGTATTTTCAACTTATCTCCCTATGGGTTTACTCCAATTTCGAGCAGAAACACTTGTTGGATACATAATTTGATTCCCCATCTAAGGAGTACTCCATGTTGCATACTTTCGATGGACGCTGTTACACAAAAAATGAGAAATACATGAAAAAACATGATTGTAATCATGTTTTTTCATGTATTTCTCATTTTTCGTGTAGTAAGGTCCATCAAAAGTATGCAACATGGGTACTTCTTGGATGAGGAATTAAATTTTGCATCCAACGAGTACTCCCACTCAAAATTTGAGTAAAATCTTAGGGAGATAAGTTGAAAATAAGAGTTGAAAAAATAGTTTTATTATTTTATTATTTTTTAATCTGTTTGCTATTTTACTCCAAATACGGTGAATCATCCCCCATGGTTTACCTCATCATCTTGAATCCTATTCATTCTTACAAAGTTTATTTTGCTTGTACATTTTTCTTAGGAGGCCCATTTTAGACCTCAAAATTCCCCTAATGGATAGATTGAATAACTTAATTAGAAAACCTTTCAGCATCATTTACCAATTTTCTAACCAAATGTATCTTATCCTTCCACGTATGAAGAGTTGTTAACTTTTGAATTTCATTAACCCTATGGAGTTTTGGATAGAACCTTTTAGGATATTCTTTCCATTGTAAAAGCTCATTGAGCTTACACTTTGTTTCTTCATATTGGCTTTCAATATCAATAACATATTCAACAAAAGAATTAACCAACTTGTATTTAGCTTGCATCATGCTTAACTTATTGCAGAGGAGTTGTTGTTGATGTTGAAGTTGTTGGTTTAATTCATTGGCTTCATGCTTGAATTTGAAAAATGCTAAAGCATTTACCTTAGTTTGCTTCATCTTACGCTTATCTTGTTATCTCTCTACTTAATTTCAGACTCACATTCAACTCTAACCTTGGAAACCTGAGCTTGCACTTGTGCTTGAACTTATGAACTTGTTCCAACTATTGTGTTCTTTCATCTTTATCACCGATAAATTCTCTAACTCGGGTTTCTTTATCTACACTAGCAGTAACATAAGCTCTTGCATATTGAATCAATTTTTCAAGCTCTTCATCACGAGATGTTGATGTTCCTTTCCAAACTACTTCCAATGATGGTGCTTGAAAAGTAGTTCTTGTTGTTAAGACTTGTGTCTTGACAACCTTCCCCTTTTTCTTGCTCTTGCTTATAATGTCCTTATGTTGAGGGTTGTAAAATACCTCCATTGGTGGAATTTACTCAATTTTCAGTTGAATTGCAGTAGTTGGAGATGTTGGAATTGTCTCCATGTTAGGCCGAGAATTAATAGGTGTTTTAGCAATAATACATGGTTTTGTAAGAGTGATCTTTGAGGAATTAGGAGAAACATTCATTGACTATTGTCTAAAAATGGTTGTAACATTAGTTTCAGGTGTTGTTGATTCTTCCATTAGTTTGACCGATTCTGAAGTAATTTCCACAAATGTTTGCCAATATTTACAGAGATCGTTAAGCATAGGGTTTTCTAAAGTAGTTTGTTTTCGAGAATCCACAGAAGAAATTTGAATAGGAAAGGTAATTTGAGGACTGACCTATTCTGTTGAAGAACTGGAAGATTTCTCTAGTATACCTTCTCCTTCTGGCAGTTTGAGCAATTGTAAAGGTAAGGTAGACCTTCTAGAGTCTCTAAAAACTAAAAAAAATTGATATTTTTCTAGGGATAGTTGTTTAGCATTATTGCAGACAGATAAATAAGAAGAAGCTCCACAAAATAATTCATCATAGTGGTTGGCCTCAAGAACATATTTCTTGATACTTTCATCAACAGTTAAATTATCGACCATCTCGGAAGGATCATGTGGCTTTGTAGTAATAGAATCTAACTTTAACTCACATAAAGGTTGTAGTTCCTTCTCGACATGAGTATAATTTTGAAGAGCAAACAAACCAATCTGTAAAGGGAATCCAGGCTAGAGTTTCTTGGAAGCTTTGTTTAGTTCAAGGGTTATCCATATTCCAACCGTTTGATGATAAAATTCTCTACATAAGATCTTATCTAAAACATACATGGGTAAAGCATGTGGTTTACCATTACTTCCCCAACTCATAATATAGGCGAAAATTTATTTCGCAAACTAGTCCTAAATTCTTAATAGATAGTCCATTGGAAAATGAAAATGGTTTGATAAATGGGAATAATAAAAAGATGCAAAATTCAGTAAAAATGATTAAAATAATTCTCTTCCCACACTATACTATGATAAATGTGTACGAGAAGAGGATAAAAAACTGTCCATTTCTGGCCCATAGTTGGAAAGTCTAAGGTGAAATAGATGGCATCCATTATGAAGGTAGACATATAAAAAGGAGGGTTATGGATGACCATATTCTTGGAGCATAAATGAAGAATATTATTTTATATATTGTTAGACAAGATTTGGTCCCAATTAAAAATAAACCCATCAGCTGCCCTATGAATGAGAGGGACCCATTCCTTAGGGAACTATGAGACATTCTGATATGAAAATAACCTACATAGCATGGAGGTGACATAACAAAAAGGAGAATTTAAATATTGTATATAATAATTTCCGGATGACTCCTCCCTATGATTGTTAAGGTCTCTCCTCCAATATCTAATCAAACTAGGGATCTCTTTCTCCTTATTATCACATTCTTCTTTCATAAGGATCTTTAGAAACCAGGAATCATAGACAAGTTGTGGCTCGAGCAACTGATACATACCATGGATGTGGGTTGGCTTGAAGGAACCAATAATTGTCCCGCGTGAAGTGACAAATTTTCTTTCAGTGATGTGCGCATTCTTAACCACCTAGCTAATCATTTACATATATGGCAAAAGTCTTGGACGAAAAGCAATTCTATGCAGGTAGTATTTAGCAACATCTTGAAGTGTTGCTTCTTAAGTTTTATTACCCCTTTGCTCTGTAGTTTCCATAGTCGACCTTACACAGTCTTATGTTGATAATTCCTTCTCCAGTAGCTTTTACATTCCAATCCAATATTAAATGACGGAATCTATTGTGCAAAAGATATATGAAAAAAGGAAATAATCTACCAACTTTTCATCAACTGTTTCCTGAAATGGCTCAGTTGGTTGTTGCATCGACATATTATTTTGTTTCACCATCCCAACAGTTCATACACATATTATAGAGGTGTTATATTGTTACAAAATAAAACTAGGGTTAAAGCACTATTCACTGAATTTTTATGATAAAACCCGTACATTAATAAAATTGTAGGCAACTGTATAAACTTGAAATTTCACATGGAGGGGTAAATAACCAAAAAGGTGGTAAGTATAGGAAATTTATTATGGACTCATTTTTAAAATTCATGCAGGGGTAAATAACCAAAAAGGTGGTAAGTATAGGAAATTTATTATGGACTCATTTTTAAAATTCACCATATCAAAATGAAATCCTCTCAAGGATGAAAGGTGGTGCAATTTTATTCGAAGGGGTTGTGAATTGGCAATCATCGTGGTTGATTACATCAGCCCGGGAGCCCGAAAGGAACGAAGGGTGTGTGTTGAAGAAATGGTTGGGTTGATTAGATTTGGGATGATGTGGAGGGGAAGCATGTGTGTTCTAATGAAAATTAGTGCAAGGGTATATCAAAGTCACATGGATGTGCTTAGTAGTCCCAGGACCAAGATCTCAAATCGAAGATAAGGAGTGTGCGTTAATAGTTTTAGGGAAGGATAAGTCGTGATTATTTGGAAGGTGGGGTCTACACGACCAATAATATAGTTGGAGTGTGAGCATGCACGGGGCCTTCAAGCGGAGGTTCCATGTTGATTTGTTTCGAAGGTCCGTCCCTGTCTTGTTTGAATAAAAGAGTGCATGAAACCTCCGAGGAAGGAGGGGCAAATGACATGGAAAGGCAACAGTGCAAACAGAAAATGAAATAACTGCAAATCATGTTGTATAGCATAAAATGACCCCACATAATAAAGTATGATTTCCTAGAAGGTGATCCCCAAGTGGATTTGAAAAAAATCACTCGCAAATGTCCGTGGGAAAAACCTTTGAGTGACGTATAAATGATAGGAAAAAGGCATGTGAGGCTTTGAATGAAGGTTTTATTAATGTTCACAAGCATAAAACTTTGATATATTTGAATTGTGCTCAATTGTGGTGGTTCTGGCCCATGGCCTTATTATTTATTTTATTTAATTGAAAAATGAAATTTAAGGCTAAGAATATTAATAACAATATAAAATTAAAGAGTTCTTGAAAATTTTAAAGAAATATTAAAGACAAGTGTAAGGCTAAAAATTTAAAAGGGTCCCCATTTTTTATTATGATATATATGTCATGGGGGTTGTTGTTTTCTACAATAATTTGAGACATACGGGGTGAACCAATTATCTCTATTTATATTAGTAAAGAGAAAGATAGATAATATTGCATAGGAAAAATAACTTAAAACTTAATAAAAATTCACAACGAAAATTTTATGATCATTTAAATATGTTAAACACCATGTTGAAGCACACACATGGTGTATGAGGAGAAGAATGCACACACACAAGACTCAACACACAATGAAGGATAAGCGTGATGCTTCCTTATTTTCCATTATACAAAGATACACATTTATAGTACAATGGTGTGACTCTTGGTTTCATATTCCAAAGTCACTTGGACTCCATTGTGACATAGCATTCACCACCTACCAACGGATGGATTCTTCCAACATCCCATGTCCAAGAGGGGTATGTGACGAGTCCCGAAGAGTTGTAATACAAATACGCAAGAAATATACATCGAAGCCGCAGGTGGATCAACTCTACGAAAATGTTGGAAAAAAGAGGTGGTTTTAGGACTATGGTGGAACGCCAATACATGCTGCAGTTCCGGAACTCTTCAAAGGCGGCAAGAGGCGGGAAGCCTGTGGAAAGTGTCCCTCATAAAAAGGGAGACCTTCGACCTAAAGAAGGAGGTCTACTGCACATGATGGTTTTAGGGTTACCAACAACTACTGGAATGCTTTGAAGCATTTCTTGGAACTCAACCAATGCGTAATTTGGCTACCGCTAGAGAAATGTTCCTCATATGAAAGAGGAGACCTTCGACCTAAAAGAAGGGAGGTCTACTACGTGGTGGTTTTAGGTTGTCCACCGACTAAAGATGATGGTTTTGATTTATCCTGCTTAGAAGGCATGCTCATGGGCATCCGTGTCTGGCTACATCTGCGAATGCGAGACCAGCCGTTGGCTCGGGCTCGCCCCGAAGGCTGCGCTGCAACTGCGAACGCCAGATGGGAGATTGTGGCTCGGGGCTACTTAAATCTGTCGATGACACATGACACCATTTTCCCCATCGGGAACAAGGTGAGATGATGGCGAAAACTCAGCGCAAGTTGCTCCATCCCTGCCATGAACAAGTTAACATGTGTCGTAAACATCTTCTTGTTTGTTGATGCCCCATTGCCAGAAAGCGATCATCTGGTGATCTTTGTTCTGCCGGAGGCTTGTCTGTGCGAAGCATGTCGAAGAATGAGTGTGTCGACCACGGTGCTTGCATGGATGAAGATCAAAACAATGATCTTTCATATGGCCAACTCGATCACGGTGTTGGCATTTCTCAATCTGTTGTGGAAGTGGAGCAGGATCTGGAATAGTACAACGGTGTTGTCATACATGAATCGGCACTCACGAAATCTAATGGGCTTTGTGTGGTACGGGAGTATATGAAGGTCACATCCTTGTCTGTATACGGAACTTGATTGTTCTTGTTGGCAGACAATCTTCCCAAGGTCTAATGATGGGCTTAGGAAGTGCGGAGTTGAGCTGACCTTGCATGTGTAATCTGCTCTTGTGCAAGGGCGAATGGGAATCAGCGAAACTTTCTTGACTTGCTGTGATGGGAGTCTTTCTCGATGTTCGGGAGGTAGAAGCAAGTTCGGAAATGGTGACTCTTTCTTGAGAAGTTCGTCTTGTTGGGCCCCGAGATTCCAGCTGCAAAAACTCAATCTTCTCTTGTGCATCTATGACATTCGAATATTACAAAAGAGCATCCTTTCATTTTTTATCATATCATCAACATTTGAATGAATAGAGGTCATTCAACAACACTAATGCCTCATTGATTTTGTCATTTCCTTGTTGAAGGGTGTCGACTGTAGAAAATGCACCGTTTACAATGTGACTCAACAACAAATACAATTGACTCAGAAATTCTCAAAGTACGAAGATGTGCTCCTCGAATGATGGAGGACGATCGGCAATTTTTAACTTACAAATACAACGATTCCAACTATGAATGAAGAGGCAAATTCACTCACAATGTGAGTTCAATACAAAATCTCGCAAAAAATATGTGCGGTGAAAACAACATGCGAGTGAATTTTCCTTCAAAGAGAAATTTGTTTTGAATGATAGCAGAACTTGTCTTCAAATGTAAATTTCTTGAAAAATCACCCTTATGCCAAAAATCACCATGATGTCAAATTTCACTTTCTTAATGTATTCGGTCTATACGCTCCATATGTCAATTTTCTCTTTTTAAGTTTGCTGTTCAAAATCTCTTTATGCTCTTGATAATCGCTTTCTCTCTCTCTGCTTTGTTTTTTTTTTTTTTTTTTTAATTAATTAAAAATTAATTAAAAAATTTAAATAGGAAGGGAATTTTATTAGGAAATGGGAAATATAAAAAATGGAAAGAAATTAATTAATGGGAATTGAAGACTATATTAAAAATGAAGAGGAGAATTATTATTAGGAAGGGATTTAAAAGAGGGGAGGGACATTTTAAAAAAAGGGAGGATTAATAAGATATGACAATTAATTAAAAATGGAGGTGAAATTTATTTGAATGGGGGGTATTTATATGGGGAGATGGGATTTTAATATATGAGAAGGTAGTATAATATGTAGAGGAGGATTTTTTTTTATTTTTTATGAATTTAAAATGGGAGGCGGATAAAAAATAAAGTGGGTATTTAATGGAGAGAGATTTTATTAATAGGAGAAAGGCGGATATTATATGAAGTGGAGGGGAGACGTATTAATTATGAAAAGGGGAACGAATTAAAAAATTTGAGGAGTCGAATTTTAATGGAGGGGAAGGGTAGGCGGAGGGACGTTTGAAATGGAACGGGATTGGTAGTTGCGAGAGATCGGTAACGTGTGTGAGTGCGGGGAGCGTATGCGTTAATTTGCGAGCGGGAAGAGTGAACGATTGCGGTGAGAGGCATGTGAGGAGCGGGGTGGGTGTGGTGTTAGTTTGAAAGAGTGGTAGGCGTAGAAGTGTAGGAATTTGTGCGAGCGTGGAGGGCGGGGAGTTTGGGAGTGTGGTAGAGGGATAAGTGTAAGGAGCGAGGGGCGTAGAGAGACTGATTTGAAATTTTAAAAACAAATTTAAAGGAGTATTGGAATGGGAGGAGGCGCGTTGGAGTGTTATGCGTAGGGAGGAGCGTTGGTCGAGAGGGACGGCGGCGGAGCGCGTGGGGAAGAGTAGGCGAGTGGAATGTGAGTGCGTTGCGAGTGCGAAGCGATGGGAGTGAATGCGGATGGCGGAGATTTTTATTTTGTTTTTTTTTCTTTTTTTCGACTGCAAGAAATGACAGTATTCTTCCATACCAACGATAGATATTGAATAAATGCAAATTTAGAAATCTTTCCAATAATAAAATGGCGGAAAATTCTTCGAAAATTTGGGTAAAACCAAGTTTTTTCTTAATAGCCCGGCAACGGGAAAATGTAGAATTGCGAAACTCGAGAAATCTTCCAGTAGAAAACTCGAAATATGTTCGAAACTCGATTTTAAACAATATTCAGTGACTCCAAATGGGTGCGAGAAGTTACGTACGAGAGATCGCGAGAGAAATAAACACCGGATGTGCGGTCTTCCTTTGCTCTTCTTCAATCTTGAATGCGCGATTACCGAATGTCCTTCTCCCAAGCTTACTTTCTAAATGGCGGCAAAACAACACAACGCAAAAATCCTCCAAATGCTGCAAAAATGTCAACAATTTTGCGGATATGCACGAGCCATAAATACAAATGGCTCATTCAAAGTGGAAGCGAGGACGAGAAATCGCCACTGCGATACCATGTTAAACACCATGTTGAAGCACACACACATGGTGTATGAGAGAAGAATGCACACACAAGACTCAACACACAATGAAGGATAAGCGTGAAGCTTCCTTATTTTCCATTATACAAAGATGTACATTTATAGTACAATGGTGTGACTCTTGGTTTCATATTCCAAAAGTCTTGGACTCCTTCGACTTTTAACATTCACTACCCATGTAGGATTAGGTGTTCCAACAAAATATTACGAAACAAAAACTCATACTCACACTTTTTAATCCTACCTTTATCGAGAAGGGAAAGGCTATTTCAATTTATTTATTTAAATAATAATATAGGCTTTTGATATGATTATTAAGCATCACTTAGTACCACTTTATGTGTGCTTTATAGTTCAACATTATGTGCAGAGCATCGTTTTGTTGCGAAGGCTTGTTCGTACCCTAGTGAAGTTACCTTAGTATCATGTATGCATTTACCCTCTTCCAACAGGCTTTGTTTAGTACAGGCAGTTTCCCATACCTTTCATGACTGTATATTTTATTTTAATAATCGCCTTTTGATGTAGTACATGAGATCGCATGTTTTGCAATGGCATATGAGATTGAGTGAAAGTAACTATGATTATTCAAATACAATGCATATCGAGGATTCAAATTTAACCATTCTGCACATAATTTTTCCATTCTTAATGCATATTAATCATGCTAAGGGAAATTATAGTATGGAGAAAGGGAGGAATACGAAAGTATTTTTAAATAACTTTATAAGAATAATTTAATCATGATGGTAAGTTAGTATAAGTTTCAAACTTCTATGAAAATATTTTAAATAATAATTCCTTACTTTGATGTGTGTGTTTGTGTTGAAATTATTTATCAACAAATAAACAACTAGAAAATTGGACTTATGAGTAGATATTTACAAATTTATAGGGGAAAATAAATAAATTAAAAAAAAAAAAAAAATAAAATAAAAAAATCTTCATGGATAATATCTTTTCAAAATTTGTCCATATACGAAAAAGGTCTGCTTCAACCCCTTCAAGGGTTTGCACTAAAAATGTGGATGGACGATTTTCTTGGAGATTTGAAATGGACCAAGCCAAATTTTATAATTTGGTATCTTTACCTTTATCTTCATGTGCTTTGTCCTATTTCAAAACCAAGTCGCCAACATTAAATCTTTATCACCTCTTTTGAATTGTTATCAAACCATTGTTTAATGAGTTTTTGGTGATTGTTATAGGTTTTTTTGGACTTTTATCTCATTTCCTTTATCTTAATATTTGTGCTAAGCATTGTTGTAGGCTAAAGTAGGGTTGTTCCTAAATGGATTGTATGGGCTAATGAAGGCAACGATATTTCGAGGTAAAATGCTTCTTTCTTGTATACTAGGAAGTGAGGGGAAGTTCCTATTGATGCCTTGTACGTAATATTGCCGAAAATGCATAAAACATATATGAGAGATTTATGCCCGACTTTTGTAATTATCATTAATGATTCTTTTAATGATCCTTAAAATACTTTTATTGGTTGATTCAACTAAGCCATTACCTCGAGGATAATAGTTAGATCGTATTTTGGTTTGAAACTTTTTTGGACAACATATTCGGTTGGTGCATTAGAAAAAAAATAATTGAGAATATTGCAAAGTAATGTGCTCGGGAGACTAAACCTAGTGATTATATGAGTGAAATCCGAGAAGTTGGGAAACACATTTTGAGTCTTGGCTAGAATTTGGGTAAAATTTTTAATTTCTCGTTTGAGAAAATAGTAAGTCCATTTATGACGAGAGTTTTTAAACTCTCGTAGAAGATTTCCTCATTTGCATGAGATTTGATTGGGCTTGACGGAGTTAAAATACTCTCGGACGAGAATTAAGCATTTTCTCGTCGAGTTTATTGTTATAAACTCTCGGGTAAACTCTTGGCCTAGATTTTTTAAACTCTCGTCCAACGAGTTTTATTCTTATAAAAAAAACTCCAAAATCTGTCTCCCAACATTACACAGCGAACCATCGTTTTCATTACGCACAGACGCTGTCATTTTCGAGCCACGAAGTGACACGGCAATTCTAGCAGGTAAGTCTCTTTCATTTTCATGTTCTGAGTGATCTACATTGCCTAATTCTGTCACACACCATCCCCGTCCACTAGTGTCGGCCTCCTTCCCTACTCCCTCCCTCCTCTTCGGCGTTAGCCTTGATCAACCTCCATTGCATTAACTCCCAAAGCGGACCTCAACCTCCACTGCTAAATCTATACGCCACCTCCCTCTCCTGTTCATGGTCATCTAACGAAGAAGCGAAGGAAGAGCGCACTTTGAGAATTCTTATGCAAACCGAAAATCTCTATGAGTGCATCAGAGATTTCGATTTGCAATTCTTTGTGGGAGTTTGCGGCATGCTATTATTCGGTGGTAGGGGTTTCTGGGAATTGAATGGTGTGTTCCATGGAAATAGGAGGGCGGTGTGGTGGTTCTCGTGAAGTGGGCCGGGAATTCTGAAGGGCCAGGCGGATATTATTTTTGTAGGGTAAGGCGGATGTGATTCGGTTCATAAAATCTTGATGGTTAGAATCCGATTTCGGCGGGGGTAGAATTGTGAGACGGGGGTTGTGGCAGAGTGGAACGTGCGAGCCGGGATTTGATACTTTTTTTTTTTGTGACGAGAGTCTTAGGGTTTAGTATTATGTATTGTCGAAGAATGACGGGTTTTTGACGGTTACATATTTCTTCAAAGACGAGACGCTGCATTTCGTTCTTTTCTTCTCACTCTCCATTTTTTGTTTTCGATTGAGCCTGTGGTGTGCTTTTTTGTTTATAAAAATTCGGTCTTAGTGTCTTCGCGGGAGGCGGTGTCTAGGATTTCTTTTAATGATGCGCTCATTACAGGGCCTCAAACTTAGGTCTATTTTGAGCAAATTTTATTGAATGATGCGGAGACTTATTACTATCAATGTTGCCACTAAGTTAATAGCCCAATCGCTAATTCAATCAAAAGGTTAGGTTAATGAATGTACACGGATGTCTGAGGAACCCTGGGGGTTCTTGGCTTGCTATCTTTTATGGCAATGGGTTTATAAAGCAAAATTAAATATTTAGGAAAAAATAACCCTAGATTTTTAAGCATGAAGATAACTTCAATTGTGAAGTTTAACCGAGTTAATTTCAAAACTAGCTAATTAGATTTCTAATTTAATTTGCATGAAGTCGTAAGGATTAATACCTAACACCTTAATGGTTTGTCAAACCCTAATGCCGGGAAGCTAGTAGTATAACTTGATTTAAATATTTTGGATGATGTTACATAAAATGATAATTTTTCCATAATAACAATGTGACAACAACTAAAAAGTATCGAAAAAAAATTATGAAATTCTTTGTGAGATTAGCTAGTTACGATTTACAATGTCGATAATGTCAATACTTAGTATTAGCTTAGAAATTTCAACACTATATTAATGGAAATTGTGAAATTATCTATTTCGATTTACCATTTGTCAACACTACATCCTAAACACGAGTTAGAGTCGAGAAATATGCAGTTTATTCCCTCCCAAAGATCTGCTCTTTAAGCAGAAATTACACTTCAGTAGTATTGTGATTCATAATTCATGTTCTCGGTAATCTACATTATTTTGACCCAATCACAGGAAACACCGCATCATGGATTTTACCTCCCTCCAAAACGAACGTGCTGCCTTCCTACGAGGGCCTTATTGAATTTTCTGCCTGGAAATAGGTGTCGAGACATTGCAATCTACTCTCGGCCACCTTTGGTTATTGTGCACAAATTCATCCCGGGTTTCTCACTATGGAAGAATTTCAGCTGATCAACAATCCCATTCAACGAGGCATCTATTTACCACCCACGGAGCCTGTTGAGACGACTCGGGGAATTAGAAACACCTAAAAATATTCATAGCGAGATACTGCCCAGGATGACCTTCTATGGTGTGTCTAGAATGTGGTGTAGGAACCTCATATAATTTCTCTTGATTATTTGTTGCTTCATCTTCATAACGATATCTTCAATAAACACACTCCCAATGGAAAATTTCCCCCAGTCTAGTCCTTATTTTTTAACCCATATTCCACTATCTCTTCTCTTCATTCTTGGTTGTTTTTGTAATGTTCTTAGCCATTTTTTAAGGCTATTCAACTTGATAGTAAGTCATGTCCACACATATCTCTTTCTTAAGATGTTGCAACGGTCTAATGTGTTATAGATACATGACATTGTGCCTATATTTACATGTGATATATTTGAATGCTGAAAACTAGTCCCTTCCATTGATTCTTTAACCAAGTTCCTAGTATCCCGGTGGTCCAATTTGGTTTTGGCTTAGACTTGTTTAAGAATGGTGCCCATGTTTTTTTCTTGCTCTTTTTTCTTATTCTTAGCTTACTTTTCTCTCTACTGAGCTAGACCTATAACTTGTACACAATTCTTATATTTAGAAAGATGTATGGTCGAATTACAAGCAATGGCACTCTCCCCATCAAAGATATGGGAAAAGCCTATTCCTCAACATTGTATCCATGAAATTTAGTGAGAAACCTCGGTGCTATCATGCACCTTGAAGGATAGTTAAACTTTTAGAGTGTAGCTTTGTAGTTTCAAATTTTGAAAGCTTTATTCTCACTTCTATTTATAAACTACTGTATAAACCCTATGAAGAATTTTCAGCTGGCTAAATTTTTGAGTTACAGAAAAGATTTACCTCACCGTGTTTTCACTTGGAGAGAAAAAAAGAGAAATTGGTATGAAAATGTTTGACGGACTTAAATAACTTTGAAATTGCAAGTTGATTTGGTTTGAGTTATAGATCAAAAATTCGTAGAAAGCTGCAAAATGTTTACTGAGACAATTTCATCAATTTGTTTTGTGGACATTCTTTAAAAAGACATTTTCTTCCTAGAAATTAATTGGTGGCATACCACAGGCAGGTACGTTGTTTCATTCACAATGCTGCGAACTTTACTAGTAAACGTTATCCATGTTTTCCCTTTCCCACATAGGAAACAACCAACTTTTTGGTAACTAGCTCTAGCTCTAGTTTCAAGAAAAACACGGAGAATTCAAAGTAGGTTTGGATGGTATATACTGACAATGGCAACATAAGTCAAAATATGAGGGTGGTAGAGTATAAGTCAAAATAAGGCTTTTTGAACTTTGAAAATAGATTATAACTTGAAGAGTAAGATGTGACTTTGTAGACTTCATATGGGATTTCAATAAAGTCATTTCATGAATGCAATTGAGGAAGTGCTATGAAATATTCAAAGTGTTGAATGGAGTAATGATAGGTTGTATGGAAGTGGTGTTTAGTGAAGTAGTCAAGGTTTATGTAATGATAGGATAGTAAACTAGTGGGTATTGATAAATACAATAGGTAGGATAAGATAGGTTTATTTGCAATAGTAGTAAGTTAGGTTTTAATAATAACATAAGTAATAAAACAATAAATTTAACTTATTGCAAAGTGTTGTGACCAGCAACAACCCCCCTTTTATTTATTATTAGTAATAATACTAAATAAATGAGGACTCTTAGTTAAAAAATCCAAAAAATCAATTAGGATTTGTTTGCCTTTTCAAATAAAACTTTCTATCATAAACCTATAGAAATCCCTTAGAAAGAATATTTAGAAACACTTAAGTTTATGATAGATTATAATAAAATTGCTCTTTAAACAAGATAAACGTCATAACAAAATGGTATATATAAAACGCATTGATCGCGGATACTTGTAAGCTATGAAAAACGAATATTAATGAATATCTTTTAAAAACTTTTGCGATTTTGCGATATGCGCTATTTCGCAATTTCCGCTTTTTGCACTATTTTTTTGCAAACAATAACTTCTGTTTTTGCGATATTACGCGGCAAATCGCGGATAAATGTCGCGAATTCATATAGGCGCGCTATCCCAAGGCAATCTTCCCATATGTCAAATACGGCCCTGCACTGAGATTATATTAAATGATTGGATTGATTATTCTAATGTGAAATGAGATTGTGTTTTGGAATTGAAAGTGGTTCAAAATTAAAATATTATGGCTATGCTTTCATTCAAAACGATCTCATCACCTTTCTTACGTATTCACCTCTCTATTTTATTCGTAAAACACGAGCCACGAAGGAGCAAACGACTATACAAAGTTTAAAGCTAAATATACTATGGGTAAGAAGGAAAAGAGCTCAAATTCTGAAAACAAAGAAATGGCTTCGCTATGTCACGGTCTCCACATACTTGGGGATCTTTGAGTATATCCACTTAGGAAGAATGTATAATACTGTTAGAAGAAGAAAACCCTATGGTGATAAAAGTTGCCGGCTACGAGCGGAGAGTTCAAAGAATACGTAAAACAGCCCTTGAGAACTTAGCTTGCTCATTTACGCATAGAATAGCGACAAGGCCAAGAGGTCTCCCATATCTGAACATGGTGAGATGGATATTTTGGATGGCACGGATATTCAGACAGGACAATTAGGAACTCCATCGAAGAGGCCCCAGTAGTTCATTCACCATAGAGAGAATGCGGTGTGTGAGTTGCCGGAACCTCGGGCGACTTTCCAACGAAACAATTTATGGAAGAATTTGCCGGAGAACATTCAAATTTGGCCAGAATGCACGAGTGGACTAAAGAAGTGAACGTTGAAAAACAAACAAGGTATATACAGCATGGGTTCACTTACCTCTCATATTGTTTTACTGTACTATATTATATCTGGCTTTGAGCTTTGACATAAAATATGATATTACGTGCTTCCTTTGTTAGTCAGGTACATTAATTTCATTGTAGGCCCAGGCCAAAATCATAAATCATCTCTCCTTTCTTTTCCTCTGAATCTAAGCAGTGTTTCCCCGGCGGGTTCTCCAACAACACTGTTCTCTCTGCTTATGTCATGGGCCATCACATCTGTTATGTCTCTAAATTCCATGATGGGTTGGAAATGGACTATCCCGATCTTTGCCCATTCACGTGTACCATAAGTGGGAGTCAATTTGTCCCCATTTTTACCAAATTTGTCATGGAATAATGTTTGCCATTGTCTCGAACGTTGTATAATAGGGATGAGGTTATCCTCGAAAACGAGTTGATATTCTCCCTGAAATCGCAAGATGGTTTGGAGAAGAATTGTTCACCTATATTAGGGTTTTTGGAAGTTATGCTTCTCCCTGTATTACTCCTATGTTGAGATAGACTTGTGGCTAGAGGTATATCGGACACTGTGGCCGGGGAGGGGTAATAACAAAAGATTTAAAAGAGAAGAAAAAAGGCATTTGGCCACAATTTCCCATAAAATGTGGAACATTTTCACTGTTTGATATTGGTCATGCATTTCAAGAGATAGGCAACGTTACATGCCTACAGCTGTTCAAATTCTCAAGAAGGTTATTCGACCCAAATGATATTGTTAAGAATTTTACCAATGCAATCAAAGTAAGGGAATTTTCCGGGGAACGGGATCTTTTTGATGATATGTTCCAAGCAAGAAATTCATTCAAAGAAGTTTTGAATTCAGCTCAAGCTCAGCTATCTCCAGAATAATTCCAGGAATTCAAGCTTTACAGAGAAAGGAGACTAATTCCTATTCCTTCGGATAATCTACGCTTAGAGCCCGCAAGGGAACAAACTCCTAGTGTTAGTCTTAACGGCAGTTCAAGTACAGGTAAATATAAATCAAAATCTGACAGAGATTTTGAACACTCCAATAAGTCTAAAGAAAAGGAAGATAAAATGGAAGAATCCATTAAAGATTCTGCACAATCTAAAGAGCTTACTCAACAGCAAATTTTGACTTCTCAACAAACAAATCCTCCTCCACCCAATGTACAGCAACAGCCAGTCACCATTGAATTAGATAAAGAATAAGAAACCTTTAATCAATTGATTAATGTAGAAGGACAGAATGTACAGACCCCTGTCCAGACAACCAAAGTTTTGAGCACAGGAACAAGCAGCACAGCCGCAGTAATAGAGCACATACCAATCACACCCTCCTTTGAAATTGTCCTTAATGTAGAGGACATTCCTCCTCTGGATGTATTTTATAGCCCAAAATACAAAGCAGTAGTAAAGAGACAAAGAAAAAAGAGAAAAATAGAAAGTGCAATTGCTACTGAACCAGAACAAGTAGATGTTTTGTGGAAAGATCTTGCCACAGAGCCTACTCATAATCTCACTAAGTTATCTCAAATAACAAGAGCTTATGCTTCTGCAACAATTGATAAATCAGTTGAGATACAACTTTTGTTGGATGAAAAAGAAGAACAGATAAAAGCTCTGCAAAAACAATTGCAACAGGTTCAGGCCAATAAGGAAGCACAATTAAAGCTTGAAGAGTTACAACAACAACTTCAAGAAATGCAAACAGGACATCAAAAAAGTCTGGCTGATAAAGACAAACAGATACAGACTATCCAAGAACAACATAAGGATGATCCTAAGCTTCCAGAATTCATTTCAGAAACCATCTCTTTGAACAATCAACTACTGCAACAAGAGGAAGTTTTCTGCCAAAAAATATTGCAATGGAATTCTTTGTGCCAAGAGAGTGATAAAATCACAAATCATGTCGTATATTTACGAAATGATTATGATTTGATTAATGAAAAGATCAATGATTATCTAGCATGGCAAAAGACAGAAGAAGGCAGAAAAGCTGGTGCACCCATCATTAATGAAAACCATAAAGAAATATTGTTTAATAACTGGGATGCACAAATCAGAAGGGCAGAAAAGGCAGCAGAGGAGGCAGCTACAGCGGCAAACACTCTCACTGATTGTGTAAATGACAATTTACACAAAGCTAACTTGATTCCTGAAACTGTTCCAGGATATCTCCCACAGGCAAATCAACTGCAAACAGAATGGAGGCAAAAGGAAGAAGAAAGAGAAAAATCCATCCAAGGGCTAACAAGATTGAATTGGGACTCATACTGGATGTACTTGGTGAAGCCACACAGTCAGCACAGTGCGCTCAATTGTATCATCAATGCTACAGAGAAGATTTCTCCTACGCTTGCCGACTCTGTCTTTTCAGGACAGTTGAATTCTGAAGTCGGTCAACCGCATCTTCTCAAAACTATGCTAGATGCCTGCAAACTTAAAGATCAAGTTAATAGATAGATAGATTTAGTTTTAATTTCACCGTATTTTAGCCTAGGAAAAGGACGGTCATTGAACCGAATCCTTAATTTTTGTAATAAACTATTTTTAGAGTTAGTTAAGTAGTATTTAAACCCCTCTCATGCATTTAGAGAGGGGTCCTGGATCTTAATATTTTTGGACTTGGAGATTGCATTTCTGTACTCCATTGTCTTATATATTTTTTAAAAGGATCACATCTGGTGATTTTCATGCGGAATTATCTTTGAAGTGTTGCATTTCTGTACCTTGGAATTTGGTTTTGCATTATAATTACTGGATAGAGTATCAGAATGCATTTGAAATTCTTTAAGATGAACAAGGTATTTCTATCTGTTCACTGTTGACCTCTTTTGTTTTATGATATTCATTTTAAAATTGCTATCATTTATATGTATATTGGTTTTCACAACGTTTCCTTTTATATATCATTTCTGAGTATAATTGAAACGTTATTTTTCATAGTTACATGTAAATGGTATACAATGATGAATGCAATATGTTTATATAACTCTGTTTAATTTCTTAAACAGAGTTATCTTTATTTGTTTATGCATATTTCAATTTAATTAATAATACATTTTCATGGTTATTGTTGAATTGGAACAATCTTAAGTTGTATTCACATATAGCTACCCGGGTTAATGTTAGAATTTCTTTATCAGTGTTTAGCTTAAATTAGATAGTTTTATTTCAGTTAGTTTAGTCCCATTTCCACCCATCCAATCCAATCCATTTAGTTACAAGGAAACTGGTCCTTTAAATCCAGTCGGAGCCACCATACCAAACGGAAAAGGAGTTGTCTTAAGGTCCCGACCGGGTGGTTTTCCCTGATGTTTGAAGCAGATATTTTCTAGGCTTTAACATTTTTGGCGCTAGAAGGAGGGCATAAGCTATGAATGGCAAGTAAATATTTATCCATAAGCCATTCTGAGAGCAAAACACCCTCATTAACTTCTTCAATTTCTTCTGAAATTCAAAATCCTAGAGAAGAAATTGCAGAAAATATTCAAACACCCACTACCAAAATCTCAAAACATTCAGACAAACAACATCCTGAGTCTCCTGAAGTTCAAGATCTAATTCATAAATTGAAAGGATTCTCATTATCATTTGAAGAGTCTGAAATATCTGAAGGTAGTGTAAGCTCAAAATTTATTCCTTCGAAACCTCTTACTAGGTTGCAAAGTGAAAAACTTGGTATTCCTCCGAAAGAATTTCCTTTACCTAGTAAGGGCAAAACAAAAAGAATTCAATCAGAAACAGAAAGTGATACAAGTTCATCATCTCATATTCAATCACCTCTTTCCAAAACCACAACTCAACAAAGTGTAGTTGTTTCATCATCATCTCTTCAATCATCATCTCCACAAGCATCTTCTCCTCAATTCTCATCAATCTCAACATCATCTATTTCAATCACTTCTATTCAAATACCACCAGTTTCTACTATTCCTCCAATAGTCGTCCCAATAATGGCACAGAGACCATGGTCTACTCCAGGAGCAGTCAACATGGTTGCACCTTTACATGATTTACCAGACAATCCTGGAAAATGGCTTCCAAAGTTTAGCCCGGATCTTAACATTCAAGCTGAAGAACATATCAATAATTTTATGCTGGCTATTAATTTGAATGGAGTCATACATGAAGATGTTGTAGTTAGATTATTCCCATATACTCTTCAGGGAGTAGCAGGATCATGGTATTTTTCATTACCATCAGGATCTATAACAAGTTGGGACATTTTTGCGGATCATTTTTTGACCAAATTTGGAGATGATCGATCAATTGCAACTTTACTCAATGATCTCTCAAATTTGAAGATAGAGCCCAAGGAACCTATAAAAGAATTCAATGCTAGATTCAACAAACTCTTGAACAAAATTCATACAGATTCACAACCTAGTGAACAAGTCAGAATTGAATGGTATATAACTGCCTTACCCTCAAACATAGCAATTTTCGTAGACAGAGCTGCAAAGCCTACATTAGCTGAGAATATGAAAGAAGCTATTGCAGTGGAAAAACGTATTACTTCTCTGGAAAAGAAAAATGCTATTAAAAAAAGGAAATCAAAGAAGGTCAGCTTCAGAGATGATTCAAAGAAAAAGGCCAAAGATCCATATGACATGGAAGGTTTACAGAAAGTTCTTAAAACCATGTCAAATGAAATGGTTGAAATTAAAAAACAAGTGGCTGAAACTTCTACCAAGAAACCATTCCGAAATTTCAGAAAAAACCAAGTTGAATCTAAACCTCCTAATATAATCTCTAATGCAGAATCAGAAGAAGAGGAAGAAGAAGAAGATACATCTATAGTATCAGATCAAGAAGACGAAAATGAAGAAATAGCTAAATTGAATGGAATGTGGGATTTTATTCTCCCTAATTCTGATAGTGAAGAAGCTATGGCTGTGAGTACTAGGAGTAAATCTATAGCAGAACCAGTGCAAACAGTTCCTAAAAAGAAAATTACAACTCCAAGTACCAAAGACAAACCCACTGTGAAGAAAACTTCTCCATCACCTACTCAAAATCGGCCATCCTCTTCTAATCCTCTCACATCAACAGCGAAAACTTTAGTAGTAGCAGATCCTATGGAATACAACATTGTTGAAGACATGAAAAAGATCAAAGCCAACATTTCCTTACATGAACTCAGCAAACTAAAACACCAGCAAAAGTTGCTATTAAAAGAATTAAATGCTACACCAATTGCTCCTTTACCAAGCGGTGTAGTTGCAAAAGCAGCAAGAGGAACTGGTAAGCCACCAGATAAGGTAGATGCTACTGATACTGTGCTCATTGGGGAAAAGTCAAATTCTCAAACTCCTCCTTTTCTTTTGACTTATGAGATGTACAATAAAAATATGCACAATTGTTTGATTGATTCTGGAGCTTCCTCCAATATAATGCCTACTTCCGTCTGTGCCAAATTGAATATTGAACCACAGAAATCAGCAGTTCATATCGTTCAGTTGGATCGCTCTAAAGTCCAAGTGGTAGGAGAAATCAATTCAGTTACTATCAGATTAGCCTCAGATCCTAGGATTGTCCAAAGAATTGATATTCTGATTGCTGATATTCCTGAATTCTATGGATTAATCTCGAGCAGGGACTGGTCTGCGAAACTTAACGGTTATATCTCAACCGATTATTCACATATGTGGCTTTCCTATAAAGGGAAACCAAATCAAATCAAAATTGAACAAGAAAAACATATGATGCACACTGTCACTGAATTTGAACAACCTAATGAACCTGTAGCATTCAACAACAATATTCTTGGAAGTTATTCTGCTTAATCATTTCTTGGAAATTTCAAGGCTCCTCAATCACCGTTTTCTGTAAATACTTATGTTTCTCAGATAGAAAATTTTTCACAATCTGATTCTTCCAGAATTGTAAATATTTATGATGTAATTGTAGATAAGCCAATAGATAAGTCTTTATTTTGGTCATTATATTTTGATGGATCGAAATCTAGTGATGGAGCTGGAGCTGGATGCATCCTAATTGATCCAAATGGGGAGAAAACCATGCTGTCATGTAGATTAGAATTTGAGTGTACTAATAATACCGCAAAATATGAAGCCTTGGTTCAAGGACTTTATAAAGCTATAGGGTTAGATGTTAAATACTTGAAAGTTTTTGGTGATTCCGAAATTGTCATTAAACAAGTTAGGAATACTATTCATTGCCTTTTAGGACATCTTAAACACTATCAAACCCTAGTACAAGACCTCACCACTCATTTTTTAGCATTCAATATTTCTCCTATTCCCAGAAATCAGAATACATCAGCTGACTTGTTAGCTAATGTTGCATCTAAACTCCTACCTGCTGAAGATTGCAGTCCTGATAGGTTTTCCGTAGAATTGATTTTTCGTCCATCTGTCCCAGATAATGTTACAAATTGGAGAGTATTCTATCATGATCAAGATATTCTAAATTTCATGACTTCAGAGAAATCATATGATGGGCAAATTATTGACGAAAATGATCATGATTTACAAATTGCTTCAAAAGGTAATGAAAACCCCATTCCAAAATCTGTTGTTAAATTAGAGGATTTATATGACATTACAGACAGATTCAAGAAAGTCACTAATACGAAACTTCAAAGCTCTACTTTGAAGTTTGAATTAGTAAATCTTGGTTCTGATTCTAAACCTCAAAACGTTAACTTAGGACTCAATTTAACACCAGAGGAAAGGAATGCATTCATTAAACTGCTGAACAAGTATAAAAATGTTTTTGCTTAGAATTATGATGATCTAAAAACATATGATACTTCGATTATTCAACATACAATTCCAATGCTTCCTGATATTAAACCTGTTCAACAGAAGTTGAGAAAGATCCATCCAAATCTCGAAAGTCAAATCAAATCGGAACTTAATAAACTTTTGAAAGCCAAAATCATTTTTCCAGTCAGGCACTCTAATTGGGTTTCCAATATGGTACCTGTAAGGAAGAAGAATGGTGATATAAGAATCTGTATTGATTTCAGAAATTTAAACAAGGCATGTTTAAAAGACAATTTCCCATTGCCAACCATGGAGCAGATACTTCAAAAGGTAGCTGGTTCTGAACTTATGTCCTTTCTTGATGGATTTTCAGGCTATAATCAAGTTTTAGTTCATCCAGATGACAGATTGAAAACAACTTTTAGAACAAAATGGGGAACTTATGCTTATCAGAAAATGCCTTTTGGTCTAATAAATGCAGGAGCAACTTTTCAAAGAGCCATGGATATAGCATTCAAAGGTCTGATCAATAAATCGGTTGTTGTTTATCTTGATGACATAACAGTATTTTCAAAAAAGAGAGCCAATCATCTACATGATTTAAAACAAATATTTGAAAGATGTAGAAGGTTTGGTATCTCCTTAAATCCAAAGAAATCTTTCTTTGCTTTAGATGAAGGAAAACTCTTAGGATTTGTTGTGTCAAAAGATGGTATATATATTGATCCAGATAGAGTGAAAGATATTTCTGATATTTCTTTACCACATAACAAAAAATCCATGCAATCATTTCTTGGACAGATTAATTTTGTTAAAAGATTTATTCCTGATTTTTCTTTAATTGTTTTACCTATGCAAAATATGATCAAGAAGAATTCAATATTCAAATTGATGCATAAAGAAAAAGAAGCTTTTGATTCAATCAAATGAGCGATCATTAATGCACCAGCATTGAATACCCCGGATTTTTCTAAAGATTTTACTTTGTATACTCTGGCCACTGAAACATCATATGCAGCCATTTTAACACAACTCAATGATCAAGAAATCGAAGCACCAATTTCTTTCTTTAGCTCAAATCTGCAAGGAGCTGAGCTTAATTATTCCGATGTTGAAAAACAAGCCTTTGTTGTGTTTAAATCAATCAAACATTTCAGACCTTTTCTCTTGAAGACACATACAAAAATCATTGTCCCATTCTCTGCAGTGAGGCAATTATTAATTCAAAAAGTAGGAGAAAAGAGAGCTAACTGGGTAACAGCCTTGCAAGAATATGATATTGATATTAAACCAGCTAAGATTGTTAGAGGACAAGGTTTTTGCAGATTATTGGCAGGAGCTCATAACATACCAGAACATCAAGATTCAAATCAAGATATTCAACTAAGTCAGATAAGTGTTACAGATTCTGAATCTCAGTATGCTGATCTTATCTATTACTTGAAAAATGGGTATGCTCCTTCTAATCTCAGCTATAAGAGTAAACGCGTTTTAAGGTTAAAGGCTATTAAATATGAGATCATTGATAATGTGTTATTTAGAAAAAATTATGATTCAATTTTATTAAGATGTCTTGAAAAGACTGAAGCTGAAAAGGTTTTGTAGGAATTGCATGATGGACCAGCAGGAGGTCATTTTGGAGGTGATACCACAGCTCACAAAATAATTCGTGCTGGATATTACTGGCCTACCCTTTTTAAAGATACACATGATTACGTAAGGAAGTGCCAAATTTGTCAAACTGCAAGTGGAAGACAAAGGAAACCAGCTTTTCCTTTGCAACTAGTAACTATTGAGAAACCATTCGAACAATGGGCACTTGACATTATTGGGGAGATAATACCTTATTCTTCCAAACAACACAAGTACATCCTTACTGCAACTGATTACTTTACAAAGTGGGTAGAGGCAATCCCCTTGAAGGTAGCCAATTCTGATGCAATTATTGATTTCATAGATCAATTCATCATAACCAGGTTTGGTGTACCTCAAGCTCTTGTTTTTGATAATGCATCTTACTTCTCTGGAAATAGTTTAATTGAATTTGCGGTCAAAAGAGGTTTTAAATTAAAATATTCAGCAAATTATTATCCACAAGGTAATGGTTTGGCTGAATCCACTAATAAAAACCTTATCAAAATCATTAAAAGGACCGTTGATCAAAATCAAAAGAATTGGCACAAATCTTTAATCTTTGCGTTATGGGCTGATCGTATCACTGAAAAAGCTTCAATAGGAACTTCACCTTTCAATCTGGTTTATGGAAAAGAAGCTGTGATACCATCAAACTTAACTCTTCCATCATTAGCCCTAGTACAGTTTATTGAAGAAAATCCTTCTTCATCCATTCAATTGAGATATGATCAAATCCTTAAATTAGAAGAAGATAGGGATAAAGCAAAAATTACTCATGAAAAACATCAACAGCTTGTAAAATCTTCTTTTGATGCAAGTTCTACCGGCTCAAAAATTTTATCAATTGGTGATCTCGTTTTGAAATGGGATAAAGCACATGAAGAAAAAGGTAAACATACCAAATTTCAGAAAATGTGGCTTGGACTATTTCAGATCGTTGAGAAGATAAGCTCAAATACATTCATACTCCAAGATCTAACAGGTAAGAGAGAGTCTCTTCCTGTAAATGGGCTTATCTTGAAGAAATTCTTTTCATAAGGAGGTAACCCCTTCTTAAACTGTACATATTTCTTTCTGCAAATTTTTTGATTGTTTTTGTTTTTACAAATAAAGGCTGTTTATGAGTCTCTGATTGACTGTTTACTATTTGAGAAAATTTCTTCGGAAAAATATTATAAATATTTATTTTGTGTAAATAAGAATTTTTAAAGTAATGATTACAGTTTTTGAATAGTTTAAAATAGGATGTTAAACTTTGAAAGATTATTTCAATCATTTACATGATCTTTTGAAAACTGAAGAAGAATGTAAATCATTATAAGTTTATTAAGCAGAGAAAGGTTATCTATCAACGTAAATATTTTTTCAAAGTTTTGGAACTCAAAAAACTCTGAAAATTGTCATCCATTGATTCTTAAGGATAAAACTATTTCACCCCATCCATTTAAGTTGTGATTTTTTAGAATGTAATTCTAAGAAATTATACGAAAATTTTAAGAGATAAGAGGTCTCATCACGAGCCGACTTACCATGTTCATAAGGATTAATATAACTGACATTACCAATACTGCATACCAAAACAGGGTAATGGCTTATAAATATAAGACAAGGGGTCTCATCATGAGCCAGCTTGTTCAGTTTAATTATAACTAGTGAATGGCATTGTTATTAACTAGCTGCCAAACCAGAACAATGGCTCTTAAAATAAAAATAAATAAAAGACAAAAACATGAGATAATAGGTCTTATGAATTTATCTTTTAAAAAGTCATAATTTTAGTTGGATGGGACAATGAATGGTTAATGTTTTAAAGGTAACCTTGTCGAGACTATGAACATTTGCTAGCAGCAGAGGCAATACCTATGGCAATAGAGTATATTATAAAACCAAAACTTGGAGAGATCCACTTACTTCATTATTAACACCAATCAAAGCTTGATATTACCCAAAATGTTTTTTATTTTCTTAAGGAATTAGAAAGAAATTGTGAAATGATTTTTATTTCTTTTTCATAGTTACATTTTATTTGAATTATCCTAAGATAGTTTTCATTATCTTTAAAAACCTTTACTTACTAAAGATAGAATGTTCATTTTATTTTTTCAAAGATAACTGTTTCTTTCAGTGAATCGCCAATTGTTGTGACCAGCAACAACCCCCCTTTTATTTATTATTAGTAATAATACTAAATAAATGAGAACCCTTAGTTAAAAAATCCAAAAAATCAATTAGGATTTGTTTGCCTTTTCAAATAAAACTTTCTATCATAAACCTATATAAATCCCTTAGAAAGAATATTTAGAAACACTTAAGTTTATGATAGATTATAATAAAATTGCTCTTTAAACAAGATAGCGCATCCATAACAAAATGGTATATATAAAACGCATTGATCGCAGATCGCATAGCGCAGAAAACAGAAATAATTAATGAATATCTTTTGCGCTTTTGCGATTTTGCGATATGCGCTTTTGCGCTATTTCGCAATTTCCGCTTTTGCGCTATTTTCATGACTGCGATGACTTCATTTTTCGATATTGCGACATTGCGATATTGCGCAGCAAATCGCAGATCGCAATGTCGCAGATTCATATAGGCGCGCTATCCCAAGGCAATCTTCCCATATGTCAAATCTGTTATGCGTTTTAATGATTATATTAAATGATTGGATTGATTATTAATGTGAAATGAGATTGTGTTTAGATTGAAAGTCGTTTCACAATTAAAATATTATATTTCATCCGCTTTCACATTCAAAACAGTCTCATCACCTTTCTTATATCATTACTCTCATTTATTCGTAAAAACGCAGGCACGAAGGAGAAAACGACTATACAAAGCTTCCGCTAAACACTATGGGTAAGAAGGAGAAGAGCTCAAATTCTGAAAACAAAGAAATGGCTTCGCTATATGCAGACACCGCCTGTAACAAGGATGCCAGTATATCCACTTGGGAAGGAATGTATAATCTGTTAGAAGAAGAAAACCTTGTGGTGATAAAAGTTGCAGCTACAGCAGGTTCAAAGAATACGTCTGAAGCAACCCTTAGAGACTTGGCTTGCTCATTTCTGCATAGAATAGCAGCAAGGCCAAGGATTCTCCCATATACAGACATGGTGAGATGGGTGCTGGATAGCACGGATATTTCAGACAGACAATTCAGAACTCCATCTGAAGAGCTAATCGGGTCATTCACCATAGAAGATATGAGATTAATGTACAAGTTGCCAGAACCTCAGGCGACTTTCAACAAACAATTTATGGAATAATTTGCCAGAGAACATTCAAATTTGGCAGAATGCACAAAGGAGTGGACCAAAAGAAGTGAACCGTTGAAGAAAAACAAACAAGGTATGTACAACACGGGTTCACTTACCTCTCCTTATTGTTTTACTACTGCTATGTTATGCAGGCTTTTTGGAAAGCCTGACATAAATATGATATTACCCAAATGGCTTCCTTTGTTGAATGCGGCTGTTAATTCTACAATTGTAGACTGGGCCAAAATCCTATCTGATAATCTCACCACTGCTATTTTTCACTACCGGTCTAAACGAAATGTTTCCCAGCGGGTTTATCCGCCCTTTTATTTATCTGCTTATGTCATGGACGCCATCTGCTATGTCTCTAAATTCCCTGTGATGGGCTGGAAATGGACTATCCACGATCCTTTGCCCATTCACGTGTACCATAAAGAACTATGGGAGTCTAAGTTTGTCCCCCATTTTTACCAAATTTGTCATGGAATAATGCTGCCATTGTACAGAACATTGTATAATAAGGATGCCCCGAGGTTATCCTCAGAAACAGAGGTTGATATTCTCCCCGTCGCAAGATGGTTTGGAGAAGAATTGTTCACCTATATTAGGGTTTTTGGAAGTTATGCTTCTCCCCATGTATTACCCCTATATGTTCCAGATAGACTTGTAGCTCGGGAAATTGCTTATCAGATCTGTGGCCAGGGAGGTATAACAAAAGATTTAAAAGAGAAGAAAAATGGCATTTAGCCACAATTTCCCATAAAATGTGGAACATTTTCACTGTTTGATATTGGTCATGCATTTCAAGAAATAGGCAACGTTACATGCCTACAGCTGTTCAAATTCTCGAGAAGGTTATTCGACCCAAATGATATTGTTAAGAATTTTACCAATGCAATCAAAGTAAGGGAATTTTCCGGGGAACAAGATCTTTTTGATGATATGTTCCAAGCAAGAAATTCATTCAAAGAAGTTTTGAATTCAGCTCAAGCACAGTTATCTCCAGAGGAATTCCAGGAATTCAAGCTTTACAGAGAAAGGAGGCTAATTCCTATTCCTTTGGATAATCTACGCTTAGAGCCCGCAAGGGAGCAAACTCCTATTGTTATTCTTAACGGCAGTTCAAGTACAAGTAAATCTAAATCAAAATCTGACAGAGATTTTGAACACTCCAATAAGTCTAAAGAAAAGGAAGATAAAATGGAAGAATCCATTAAAGATTCTGCACAATCTAAAGAACTTACTCAACAGCAAATTTTGACTTCTCAACAGACAAATCCTCCTCCAACCAATGTACAGCAACAGCCAGTCACCATTGAGTTAGACAAAGAATGGGAAACCTTTAATCAATTTATTAATGTAGAAGGACAGAATGTACAGACCCCTGTCCAGACAACCAAAGTTTTGAGCACAGGAACAAGCAGCACAACCACAGTGACAGAGCACATACCAATCACACCCTCCTCTGAAATTGTACTTAATGTAGAGGACATTCCTCCTCTAGATGTATTCTACAGCCCAAAATACAAAGTAGTAGTGAAGAGACAGAGAAAAAAGAGAAAAATAGAAAGTGCAATTGCTACTGAAGCAGAACAAGTAGACGTTTTGTGGGAAGATCCTGCCACAAAGCCTACTCATAATCTCACTAAGTTATCTCAAATAACAGGCGCTTATGCTTCTGCAACAATTGATAAAGCAGTTGAGATACAACTTTTGTTGAATGAAAAAGAAGAACAGGTAAAAGCTCTGCAACAGCAATTGAAACAGGTACAGACCAATAAGGAAGCACAATTGAAACTTGAAGAGTTACAACAACAACTTCAAGAAATGCAAATAGGACATCAAAAAAGCCTGGCTGATAAAGACAAACAAATACAGATTATCCAAGATCAGCATAAAGATGATCCTAAGCTTCCAGAATTCATTTTAGAAACCATCTCTTTGAACAATCAACTACTGCAACAAGAGGAAGTTTTCTGCCAAAAAATCTTGCAATGGAATTCTTTGTGCCAAGAGAGTGATAAAATCACAAATCATGTCGTAGATTTACGAAATGATTATGATTTGATTAATGAAAATATCAATGATTATCTGACATGGCAAAAGACAGAAGAAGGCAGAAAAGCTGGTGCACCCATCATTAATGAAAACCATAAAGAAATATTGTTCAATAACTGGGATGCACAAATCAGAAGGGCAGAAAAGGCAGCAGAGGAAGCGGCTACAGCGGCAAACACTCTCACTGATTGTGTAAATGACAATTTACACAAAGATAATTTGATCCCAGAAACTGTTCCAGGATATCTCCCACAGGCAAATCAACTGCAAACAGAATGGAGGCAAAAGGCAGAAGAAAGAGCAAAATCCATCCAAGGGCTGACAAGATTGAATTGGGACTCATATTGGATGTACTTGGTGAAGCCACACAGTCAGCACAGTGCGCTCAATTGTATCATCAATGCTACAGAGAAGATTGCTCCTACGCTTGCCGACTCTGTCTTTTCAGGACAGTTGAATTCTGAAGTCGGTCAACCGCATCTTCTCAAAACTATGCTGGATGCCTGCAAGCTAAAAGATCAAGTTAATAGATAGATAGATTTAGTTTTAATTTCACTGTATTTTAGCCTAGGAAAAGGACGGTCATTGAACCGAATCCTTAATTTTTGTAATAAACTAATTTTAGAGTTAGTTAAGTAGTATTTAAACCCCTCTCATGCATTTAGAGAGGGGTCCTGGATCTTAATATTTTTGGACTTGGAGATTGCATTTCTGTACTCCATTGTCTTATATATTTTTAAAAAGGATCACATCTGGTGATTTTCATGCGGAATTATCTTTGAAGTGTTGCATTTATGTACCTTGGAATTTGATTTTGCATTAGAGTTACTGGATAGAGTATCAGATTGCATTTGAAAGTCTTTAAGATGAACGAGGTATTTCTATCTATTCACTGTTGATCTCTTTTGTCTTATGATATTCGTTTTAAAATTTCTATCATTTATATGTATATTGGTTTTCACAACGCTTCCTTTTATATATCATTTCTGAGTATAATTGAAACGTTATTTTTCATAGTTACATGTAAATGGTATACAATGATGAATGCAATATGTTTATATAACTCTGTTTAATTTCTTAAACAGAGTTATCTTTATTTGTTTATGCATATTTCAATTTAATTAATAATACATTTTCATGGTTATTGTTGAATTGGAACAATCTTAAGTTGTATTCACATATAGCTACCCGGGTTAATGTTAGAATTTCTTTATCAGTATTTAGCTTAAATTAGATAGTTTTATTTCAATTAGTTTAGTCCCATTTCCACCCATCCAATCCAATCCATTTAGTTACAAGGAAACTGGTCCTTTAAATCCAGTCGGAGCCACCATACCAAACGGAAAAGGAGTTGTCTTAAGGTCCCGACCGAGTGGTTTTCCCCGATGTTTGAAGCAGAGATTTTGTAGGCTTCAACACAAAGGAAAATAGGAGAGGTTTTAATTGGGATTGTAAATCAAATTTGGAAATTTTGAGGTTAATAACTAATTTTAGGATATAGGAAATAGATATAAAAAAGTATTAACATTAACTTTTTATATGAGATTGCTAACAAAATTCCAGACATTGAAAAATGCTTACCATACTTTTTATACCATATAACTAATATTGTTGTTGGCTTCAAAATGTTGGAGCTATACTACCTATTATCCATTGGTTGATGACATGACTGTCGATTGATAATTTGTTTATGAGGGGCAGAAATTTGATTTGATACTATAGCAACAATGGCATCAGGCGAGCCCTCAAGAGACCCCTCCATGAGAAGAGGATTATGAGGTACATTGGTTGTTTAGTTATGTCATGTTTTCAAGTAGGTTACATTTATTTTTCATTGTGAAAAATTTATTAATGTGAATTTTTTTTGTCCTGCACAGGTGGACGCACTCATATGACTCATGTGCCCAGACACGAAATCGAACAAGAGGACCCCCATAGACCTGTTCCCCTTCATCCCCAATTTCATAGAGCCCATTCTGAGGGGTATATTATACATAGTATAGGTACACATTAGATCAATTACTAGTTAAAATGTTCAAGTTTACGTTATATTCAATGTTGAACAGGTGAATCTTTTTTTCAAATGACATGTGTTTAAAGTGAAAACAATATGCTCCATAGGTGAAAATGTAGGAGTTGGTGTTGGCCCTATTCCTGGTGAGGGGAAAAGGAGAATAATGTCTCAGCCTGTGGCATCCATCCCACACTTGGATAGTTCTCGTTCAGGTAAAATATAAAGGAAACTTTATCGTTTGATGTATGTTTAATGTGAAAGTTATTGTGTGTCTCATGTACTTGTGTTATAAAACAATTTAATGTTTTGTATAGTGGCTAGTAGAGACGTTCATTCCTTGGAAGGGAAAATCCTAGTATGCTCGAAGAGGATGAGATAGTTTTTCCACGAGGTATTTTCAAATGACCAGACAAGTTTTTTAAATACAAATTTTCCTTATAAATTATTTAATTTTTAATATGTGTAATAATTTAACATGTTACAGGTGGTGGTCGTCGTCCTTCTAGGGGGAGAGGTCGTAGGGTTCCTGAGTTTGCTCGAAATCAAAGCTATGATCCCCTTTACACCCATCCCGGTGATATTCCTGAGCAGATGCCTTGGGAAGATACCATCTCTTTACTTACTACTGATGGGATGAGGGAGCATTCCAAGAGATTGCGCAATGATTTGCAAAGTTTCAATCTCTTTGCCCCTAGTCAAGATTGTCTCCAAATATTTTTGCACAATTTTGAGAGTTTGATAGAGACTTATCGTGGGGTTGGACCATCAACCCAAGTTTTTTTTGACATGATGCGTAGGAGGAGAGAGTCAGTGATTGGTATCCACTCCTATGATGAATTTAAAAGTAGGGTCACTGAAGAAATGGCCTTGTCCTTATTTGACTCCCGGCCTGAAAAGAAAAAACGTCTGAAGATTGCAAGATTCAATGATCCCAATATTGCACCTTATATTTATGAGAAGTTCCTGTATGCATACGAGAAGTTCCCAAATAATGATGAGGTGTCACAATATTTTGTTAGGATGTTGTTTGCTCAATTCCGAGAGCACATGGACCCTAACTATACAGATACTGGGTCCAGATTCTATGGAGCTGGAAAAGGTCGTATATATGAACGACTTGATGCTATGCGAGATGTTGGGTTTAGGCCTCCAGCACCTCGTTTACCACCTCGACCACCTAGGGTAGTTGCACTTCCAGAGGAGTTAGCCCTTATCTCCAGTGTTGCATCACAGTTGAGGGAGAAGATACAAGAACATATTGCAGCTGCTTTAGGAGGGGTGGAAGTCGGCTTAGGGACAAACCAATCTTCATCTAGTGTAGGAGTTCATTCATTTGTGAGTATTCTAAATGACGTGTCAAGGGAGATGGAGCGAGATGAGCTTATGGAGTATGCATCCTCATGTAGAGACCACTATGAGCGATCCATTAAACAACAAATGCACACCATGGGAGAGGTATGTACAAGCATGTTTTGATATATTTTAAAATACACATTTATAAGATGAGCTAGAGTGCATGTAACATGTTTTTTTGGTGTATATACATTTAGTCTCCAAAAACTTATCCCAATATATTTATTTAACTTATGTAGTTTACAACATTCTTAGAACAACATTGCCTTGCCCTTGATCCTCATTATGTAGATCATGGAAATGATTATGTACAGGTGCCACATTCATTACTATCTATCTATATTTGTGTACATCAAATTGAAAATGAATTTATGTCACATAATTTTATATGGTATGAGTCTTAACATTATGGAATTTTCAGGTTAGCACTACACATCAAGGGCTGCCTGAAGAGATTATTCCTTCTCAGGTTCCAGTCGTGACACATGTATCGATACTTTTCGTTAAGCATATTTATTGTGTTTATTATATTTCTTTTCGCAAACTTTTCTATTAACTTTGGTTTGTACTTTTTAGGCTACAGATAATATTGAGATGATGTAAACTGAGCCTCAAGGAGATCGTGTAGGCTTTGAGTCAGAGAGTCTACATTAAACCATGGTAACCTCTTACCATTTCTTCGTTTGTATCATTGCCACATTATAAACAAGATATCTAGTGAATTTATAGATAGTTGAGAGGTTCCTTTATGCATCTAGTGAATGTTGAAACTAATATTTAATTTTCAGTAAAAACTTTGAGCCATAGTCAATTCACTAGGTTACTAACAGTATAGGTGCTTCATTTGGCACATTTGTTTCCTTGACCATCTCAGACACTTTCACAATGTCAATATGTCGTACTTCCTACTCAAGTCCCTACAAAATAAGGAAGCCCATGCACAAAAAGCAAACATACCAAGATATTTCATCTCTCACCATGGCCTTATCAGGTTACTCATGATACAAGCTCTAAACAAAGCAAGAAAATCTTGGGAAGAAGTCATTGCAACTCCAATGGTTGCAACTTCATTAAATGAGCCCAATGTTGTGTGACTCCACCCATTGCAATTGCGAAGGAGGAAGAATATATTGTCATGAATCCCTTGGCTACAAAGTACTTAATAATTCATATTAAGGACGAAGAGACAAATTCTATTACACCATAGAAGGAAAGTGATATTGACGTTGAGATAATTAGTAGCAAACCAACCGCCGAGAGAATGAGATGGCATCAAAATAGGCCCCCCTGTGTTCCAGGAAAGAATAGGACATGATACATTCCTACCACCACCCAAACCCCTGCTACTCCAAAAAAACAAGTAAGGGCAGAAGAAATCCTAGAACACCAGGAAGACACTACCCCTGCTGAAACATAAGAACTAGTAGAGTCAGTGACCTAGGGTTGGAAGAATTTGGTCTAGTGGCCTTACTACTCCATAATAACCAGCAAGGAGTGCTCTTAGGGAAGATTTTTCCACTTTGATGGATGATAATTACATTATGAGGCCATGGATATAGTTTCTTCTAATATCAAGGACATGACAGTTTCTATTCCCGCAAACACAATTGATGCTACTCTCAAGGACACAATTGTTGCCACTCCTGTAGGCACATTGATTGACACTTTTATCATTGACCATGAAGAAGAAAGCGCTACTTTTTCCATGGGTGCACCTACAACCACTCTTGTAGAGACCATTTTGTAATAAGTGATTGTTTCCATTCCTACAAAGCATAAAAAGGTAAGGTGATTGCCCTCTTTACCTTTGTATACCTCACTTATTAGTCAAAATAAGTTACTTAGAATAAAGGTCTAGGAATTGCAATTCAAGACTGATGGAATGAGGAAAAACTTGTATGAATGGAAATCCTGGGTTTGGAATGTATCTTCTTGGATGAAATGACTAGAGAGGGATTTAAAAGGAGGGAGGACAGAAAGCAATGGGAATAGTGGAAAAGTTTCCTATCTAAACTTTGTGACAACTATAAATTTTTCCACATGAAGAACAAAATACAGTCAACATTCATAAAAGGCTTGAATTCAATTCACATTCACATTGGTTTGCACCCCTTTGCTATCCTAGTAATTCTTTGGAGGATTCTGCACATTTGAATGATTAGGTCTAGGAGCTTGGGCATTTCGTTTTCGAGGTTCTCTTTGGGTGTTCACGGTGGGTTTACAGTTTTCTAATTATTAGGAGTATGGTTCTATCTAGCTAGGGTTTGGATGTAGTATGAAAATGTAAAAATTCAAAGCCAAGACATGGATTTTTGCTATTCGATAGGCAAGAACATGGCCTAATCTAAGGTTTGTGGCTTAGCTTTCATCACTTAAAGCATAATATCTTCTTCAACCCTCAGTGAAAGCTTCTATCTAAGTGGCCTTAGTGACATTATCCTTAATCCTATATTGGAGTTCCTACCATCTATTCTATTGTGCCAATCTTGGAATCCTAACTCCCCTGTTTTATATTCATCAGCTAGGAAATGGCATTCCATATTTTTGTAGTTAAAGTATTTGAAAAACTGGATTGGTGGATGAGGCATCTAAACTAGTAAATGGAGTTAGGATTTATGTTATTAAACCCATCATGGGCATCAGTGGAGATTCCATTCTATCCACTTAGACCTAGTCAAATTTGATTGGAAGGAAAGAACTTAGCCAACACATCATTCATTAGAAATATTTATCAGAATAGCAAACCGATATGCTACTGCATGCCTCCTTCGTATGTCGGAATCAACCAGAATACTATGCTTGTCAGCCCAAATACAAACTTACTAATTTAGCAAAAATCAAAGCAAGATCCAGTTTGTCGACATACTGACTATCCTCCAAGAGGCATGATCACAATTTCCCGGTGTAGTGTTACGTACACTTGTAGAATGAATCACAATGAGAATATTTCAGTAAAGAAACTGACTTGACAAAGATGTGATCTCATTAAGGACTTAATCCTTCATGCGAGTGCTTAAACACTGTATGCTCAATTTGGGCACAAGTTTTCACAACAAGTTCTTAGTTTCATTGTCCACGACATGAACAGTGGTAGCCCATTCTATTACCATGCAACCCCCGGGAAGATTGATATTTAGTTCTCGGCTTTGTTCTCCATCCCATCTATTAAATTTGAAGGGCCAACTTGGGAGTGTTTCAAACTGGGATCCTTGTGCTCCATTTGTAGATCATCAATCTGTAATAATATCTCCCTACGAGCTTCATTATGCTCTAGTAAGACATTGTTGGGGAGCGATTTCATGTTCTAGTATAGCTCGAATATACATAGATATTAGTTTTGGCGCGCTAAAGTATGGCCTAAATCAATCACCCACTCAACCATAGCGGCCAAGACCTCCTCATCAACTTGCTCATCATGTTCAACACGAAATTCAATGTCAACATAGTTGATTTCCTATTGTATAGGGGCAAGGTTTGGGAATGATATCTCTGTGCTTCCTTATGAGCTTGAAGTGTGCCTTGAGCGCTCCCTTCTACTTGAGAAGAGGACCCTCAACAGGATTTGGCTCTTCGTCGTGGCATTAGAGTTGTTAAGCAGGGTATTAATCGAGTATGGGTATGCACAAAGGTGAAGACTTCAAATGGATGTAACCATGTCCAAGAGGAAGGAACTTCAATGGTGTAAACACCAGGTAAGGCTGAGCGTAAATGAATTTCAAGTTGGAGGGGAGAAGGTGTAGGGTTTTTGGCACTACCGAAGGAGGTAGAAATAATACTATGGCTCATAGAGACTTCCCAAGGTGCAAGGGGGACCCAAGTATCTGACTGTGTAAGCAAAAGCCTGAGTTCACAACTTAATTTCCCTACTTTGACAATTGTAAATTTGATTTATTTACAATAGACTATAATAGTGGAATAAGCCAACCATGCATTAAGGAAATATTGTAGATGCAATACTAAATTATCTCTGAGGGCTCTCAAGATGAACAGTTGGGTGTGTGATGGAGACCTTTGGTGCCACTGCCTTGGAGACCTTTGGTGCCACCACCTGCGAACCCCTACTTCTTCATGCACTTTTTCCTCGCAGATTGCATGCCTTCGCCACAGGGAAAGTCTACCCCCAGAATGAGCATGTAAAATTAAGGAACCTGGGAAGGTTATGGACCTTGGGAGTCCATATTGTGCAACTTAGGGAATTAGATGCAGACCCATAGGAAAATATCACCTTGTGAATTCCAATGACCCTTTAAGAGAACATAATTTGGAGATGTCTCTTATCTCAATAATTATGTCAGGTGTTTTCCTTGCCAAGGTAATTTTGGGAATGAACTGCATTTGTTGTTCAAGTGTTTGTCTTTTGAGTATTTTTTGAGAGCATGTAGATTTTGGTGCTCGACAAAAATACGAAATTTGTTTTTGAAGTCATTATCATAGTTAGTCTGACGTGGATGCATTTTCTGTGACATTTACAGAATGATTTTGAGTTTGAAAAACATGATTGGCTGACTATTAGTAAAGATTAATTACCAACCGGTACGATATTGGTAAGTATGATTTCACACATGCTTCTGTTTAACAAAGATGGCAAAGTCACTATTAACTAGAAATATTTTTTTTGGCCTTGCTTTTTTTAGTTGTGCAGATTGAATCTGTGGGTGGTTATAGGGAGGAATCCAGTATTTTCAGATTGTGCCCTTCAATAAAATGCCTTGTAATCTGTGTTGTTTTTTCTTGAATTTATTTGCAGATCATGGGGTTGAATCCTCCATTTGGTGTTAAAGCTGCTCTTGCAAACAAATTTATTAACAAAGCCTTGGAGTTTAAGCCAAATTTGATCATCCTTATTGTTCCAAAAGAAACACATAGGTATATTATTTTTCATTATGGAAGGGTATTAAACTAATGAACTCTTTTAATGCAGAACTATAGGCCAATGAAGTTAGGTCATCATACATCTTGTAATAAACCCTATTACATTTTAAAGCTGATAATACTACAAAATATATACATCTTGAATCAATTATGTGGCCAATATTTGTTATGTTTATGTGATATGACATTTATTGGTTTGAAAATTTTCTTGAACAGACTTGATGAGAAAACGGGACCAAATAAATATGATCTTGTTTGGGAGGATCCAGAGCTTTTGAGAGGCCAGGTGTTTCTGCAGACTTGAATAGAAAAAAAATGTGCTTCATTGTGTACATGGATGATAATTAGGCACATAGAAATTTGATTCTAATAACTTTCAACAATATATTACACAAGTTTAGACAATTTTGTTTTCATTTGAAATTCATTCCTTGATAATTATTGTGTTTGTTTACAGTCATTTTTTATTCCGGGTTCTGTTGATTCTGAGGACAATCTACTAAGCCAGTGGAACTTGGTGGCACCACAAATTTATCTATGGAGTCGAGCAGATTGGATTGAAACACACGAAACAATAGCAATTAAATAGGGACATACTGGTAATGGGACACAAGAGAAAAATATGGTAACAGTTCAAAACAATGTTCTAGAAACAAAGCCTCCCAATGATGGAGAAGGAAATGATTTTCAGACGTTTGAAGGGAAATCCACCTCAGAAATACATTCTGAGAAAGATCAGCAAGATTCTGGCATTGGCATAAAACCTGTTAATCTGTATGGGGCTGACAACAAAGAAAATGAGAAAGAATCAAAACTGGACTCTCTATCCTTTGTACAAAGAGTAGACAAGTTACAATGGAAAGATGTTTCATCTTTCAAAATTAAAGAGGAACACAAGGAATCCCCATACAATAGACTTATTGCAGATAAGGAAAAGGACTCTGATGTTTATGATCCTGCAAATGATCGCCCATGTAAACTTTTGGAACAGAATCATGCAAGGAGACAGGACAAAGGAGGCCGTGATGATGAAAGTGGGCGTAAGAAAAATCAGAAGGAAATATCACCGTCTAGAGAAACAATAGATAGACTAGACAAAGAAAAATATGAAAAGGGGAGATATGAGAAAGATAGGCATGAAACAGACAAACGTGATAAAGACAGGTCTAAAAATAAGAGGTCTGATAAGGGCCGGTTTGAGAAAGAACGAACTGCTACATCACCACCATCAATGAGAATGGAATTTGGGAAGGATCAAGATTCAGATCATTTTCAAGAGCAAGGTTCTTTACCTATCAATGCCCCAGAGATTTATGCGAGGGTATATGAGAAAGGACTTGGTAATAGGAAAGACCTTGTTAGAGGACATCATATTGGTTCAACTGATTTGGGGCAAGAGTTCGTAAGAGGTTACCAGGGAATACCACCCAATTATGTTGATGAAGGCTATAGTATGGTTTATTGGAGGGTATCTCGTGGTGCTCAAGATTCAGATCATTTTCAAGAGCAAGGTTCTTTACCTATCAATGCCCCAGAGATTTATGCGAGGGTATATGAGAAAGGACTTGGTAATAGGAAAGACCTTGTTAGAGGACATCATATTGGTTCAACTGATTTGGGGCAAGAGTTCGTAAGAGGTTACCAGGGAATACCACCCAATTATGTTGATGAAGGCTATAGTATGGTTTATTGGAGGGTATCTCGTGGTGCAGATGATGCTCTTGGAAGAGGAATGCATAAAGGAGTTTATGAGGAATATGGAAGAGGGTTGCAACTAGGTCATATTGGTAATGTTGAAGAGGAATATGCAACTGGCAAAATAAGTAGAGGTATTCACAGGAATTTCCCTAGTAGTTTGGGATTAGAATATTCAAGGTCTCCCACAGATTTGCAAGTGCTGCAGAGTGGCGACAGAGTATACAGCAGACAAGTTCAACATGATTTTGATTATGAACGACCAAGGTTGTCTTAAGATGACAGAGGTTCTGAGTCGTTGATGCACTAGTAGAAAATGGATAATTAGTTACTAAAAAAATGACTAAAATTTGCATATAAACGACTATTTTTCGGTCGGTGACCAATAGTAGCTAATTTACAGTATCTTATAACACGACCAACTTTTGGTCGTTTTTAGCTTAGTCATTAATTGGTTATCTCAATTTTGTTGTCTAGTTGTATATTTGGTCATTAATTTGGTCATTGATTTAGTCATTGATTTGATCATTAATTTAGCCATTGATTTGGTGATTAATTTGGTCATTGATTTAATCTTTGATTTGGTCATTAATTGTCACAATTAATGACCAAATATACAACAAAATATATGACTATATCATCACTTAAGAAAACTCAATAATGACCAAAGAAATATGACCAAAATGTGGGTCATGTTATAAGATACTGCAAATTAGCTACTAATAGTCATATATATGCAAATTTTAGTCATCATTTGAAACCAATTAATGGCCAAAGAAATATGACTAAATTTTAGTCATGTTATAAGATACTGTAAATTAGTTACTAATAGTTGTATATATGCAAAATTTAGTTATCATTTGTAGTCACAAATTTATCATTTCCAGTAGTCATTTATTCATTATATAAATGACTAATTTAGTAGTTTATATTCATTTCATTTACTTTCATTAATAATCATTATAAATGACTAATTTAATCATATATTCATTTTATTTTTGTTCATAATTAATCAATATAAACTACTATTTTAATAGTTTTAGATTGATTTTATGTGTTCATTATCAATCAACATAAATTAATTAGTATGATTTTGCAACTAAATTTTAAAAAAATGTCATACAATTTACATGTTCCTCTAATACGAAACACAAAGTTACATATGTTAATTACAATACCAAGTAATATCAAGTGCAACTATAAATAATTCCAACCACAAATTACATTATATAAAATGTCAAGTATTACAATATGACTTTCCAACTTAATATTGGTTGGAGTACAATTTACAGATAAAATATTGTTCATCACTTCGAAACATTATCATTATCTTGCCAAGGAATTGCAAGTGAATTCATCAACTCTGAAAACTTGGCCATCAGTCTTTATCTATGTGTCTTATGTTGGATATTGGCTCTACGAGTACCACTGGACCAGTACACTTATATCTCTTTTTCACTCTAGTGTTATTGTTCCCCTCTTTCTTCAATCCTTACTTCTTACCATCAATACTAAGTCCATTTTCTGCAAAAACAAAACAAAAAAAATTACAATACAGAATATAAGATATGAAAGTCGATGAACATTGGAATATAAACTAAAGTAGACTATAAAAGATTTATATGATATATACCTCAACATCAGAAATATTGTTAATGTCATTTTCCCCATAAAAGCAAGAAACTCAAACAATTTTTCTTTAGTTGGGAAATAGTGGCCACTATGTGGCCCGATGACCTGTATTAACAAAGCAAATAAAATATCACAAATAAACACAACAGAGCTAGCAATTTCTACTAATAATGTCTCATGCTCCACTTTTGTATTTGCATCGCTTCCTCTAGTTATCTCTAAGAAGAAGTGACACTTCAACAATTAAACTCTTTAGTAGAAATCTAATGGGTGGAGCAAAGTATTGTTGACACAAGATTACAACAAGAAACTAAAAATGAATAAGACAAGACTTTGTAAATTGTGATACTAACCAGAAATATAGCTTCAATAATATTAAATTATCAACATACTATTCCAAGGGAAAAGGAATCCAATTTCTATAAGCCAACAAATTATGTATGCCCCTTGTTTTCCCTGTAATTAATTGAGAAATATTAGCACACGCAGTTTCCATTTACAATCTCTAAAATGGTTTTATAAATATTAAAATCAAACTTAACGTTATTCATTTTTATTTCATGCGCACAAAACTAATATGCTAACTTGTTTTTGAGCTGGAGAGTTATGTAATTCTTCGTGTCAAAAATCATTGTTTATTGTCGTGACTATTTTTTTTAAATGATCAGGAAACGAGCCTATATTTGATCAAAAAACATATTTTTCAGAATATATTCCATTTTTTTAATTCAAAGCTAGATTCCTTCAAGTTTATGACGTTCAAACAAACTAGAATCATTTTCCTTTAACAAGTCACTATTGTAATATACTATTAAACAGAGAACTATGTAATGAAGTTATTAGTGGTGGAATACTAATAAATCACAAATACAGGCAAGAAATAACACCACAATGTCCTAGACATGCCAAGTCTTTATCCTCTTGGTTGGAAATATTACTTCATGAAACCAACATGTTTGACAAATGAACTTTTCTAAAACTAACCAATGCCGGTGTATCCAACAACATCAACATTTCTACTGGCATGCCCTCAAAATGTGTGGAAGTATCAAACAAGTGTAGTGCACTTCCCTGTGAGGTTAAAGTTTGGCAATGGAATATGTTGTCCCTTAGTCTAATCAGGTTTTAACTTGCCTTTGGTAACTTAGAGAGAATGGGAATCCAATATAGAACGATGACAAAAATATTTTATTCATTCACACTTACCTAGATCCTAAACAAGCATTGAAGCGTTATACAAATCCAAGAATGTCTCACATTCCACCAGGAAACAAATTTTCTAAATTTTGATTGTAACCCTTGAGGCTTTCTCAAATTTGTAAACAAGTAACATCATAAATATTTTTCCGTACTTCTCAAACCTTATTCTGTGTGGAGCTTGAGAAAATATGTGCATACACATATCGCAAGTGTAACTAGTTTCTCCTTTTCCTAATTGCTCCTTTTCCTTAAAGTAATATAAGTGGTATTTAAAAAATAAAAGGAAGCTTATAAGAGATGAATGCCACAAATGCAGATATATTTTAGTACACAAAATCCAAAATATCATGAAGTTAATTAATGGAGTAATTGATGGAGAAATCAATGGGGTCATTGGTGGTTGCTTGTATCCTAAACATGTGAGTTACAATTAGAATTTTACAAATACACTGTGATACATTCCGACTTGCCACTTGTCACCTAGTATTACTCTCACCTCTTCCTCCTTGCTTACAAGGAATTGTTCCCTAAATTAGCAAAATGGAAACCAATAATTCCTTAAAAATCATAGAATATCATCTGACCCAGTGACAAGACTAGCCACCTCTTAAATCATATCTAGAACCTTTGATAGCCTTTCATCAGTATTGTCACTGTGTCCATCCCTAAGGAAATGTACAAACTCCTCAAGCAGAACTGGCAACACTCTAGTAAAATATCTCTAGTATTAGATCATGTCTGGGCTTCATAGAATTGCATTACAGTAACCAATTTATTTCTATTTGAGTGAAGAAACACGAATGATTGAGCCTTGTGACACCATTCCAACAACAAAACTGGAAAAATTGTATTCGACTATGTTTCCAATTCATGCAAAGTAGCTAATGCATGGCAATTCTTCTGTTGTAAAACTACAATATTTGGAAGAACCATGGGGACCATCTCCTAAACAAGATCTACACTTGGTATACCCAAAATGACCTCTGCAAATTCAATTCTCATAACTAGGCGTGTGACAAACCTTTCTTTCAAGTATTCAAACAACTCATCTCTAATTCCATCAAACTTGAAAAGGATTGATTTGATTCCTCCTTTCTATTTAAAACTAGCAGATTTATGTATTAACCTAGCAGTTGTTACTCTTACCCAACTATTTGAATTGTTAAGTTGATCAATCAATAAAGAAAATGAGAAAAAAAAAAAACAAAAAACAAAAACAAATATCCATGGACATCAGCCATTTTCATAATTTCCACTACCGTTTCCAACAAAGTCTCAAATACATCCAGATTCTCAATGGCTTCCAAAGCATGTTTCAATATTCCAAGCATATTTTCTTCTTCTTTTTTGTTGCATGTGTCATCATCTTCAAACAAAATATCCATTACATTATTCTCAATGAAGTAACGGATTTTCAAAAAAAATTATCTCCTCACAACCTTCTTCTCATAAAGTGGAAGTATAACTAGGTATTTTATCCACAAAGGTTTTGTTCCCAAAGGCCACTTTTGATTGCATGGCATAGAAGACGAGAAATTCTTCCCACAATAGCAACACAAACTTTCTCTAATGATTCACTAAAAATAAGTCGAGAAAAGAGAGACTGACAAATATTGAAAGCAAACTCTAACAATTGTATTATTAAGAATGTATTTCCTTTATATCTGATATAAAGTTACATCAAGGTCACTTTTTCGTAAGTTAGCTGAAATTTTTTTATCACACTGAGCACAAAAGAATCCTGATATAAGAACATCTATGTTTCCCAAATTCACTTTCAAACCAACATTTTTGTGGATTTGACATGGAAAGTTGGTTGCATAATCGGTTTCTAAAGGAGTAGCAGATAAACATGCAATTTATCCAATATCATGAGCTAAAATTTCACGAACTTTGTGAGATTTGTCTTCAACAAATACCTCCAAGCTTCTACACATGGTTGTAATAACATCATAACTAGAATTGAATGCAAGAATTGGCATAAATGCAACATCTTCAGCTTGGACATCAGCAATATGATCTTGCAATGTTAAGTCCAAAACCTAAAAAATGTTTTCACTCATTGCTTTAATCCCTACCTTAGGCAACATACTCATAATTCTGCACTTTTTCTTCTTGATGATATCATATTCGATATCAATATAAGAAAACAACCATGGAAGTTTTAAAATTGACAAAAGTGTTTTTGTATTCACAAATCTTTCTTTGTTGCTTGTATTTTGAAATTTCTGAGAAAACACACTTAGAATTGAGAAACTCTTTAGTTGTACATTCAACAATGCATCTAGGGCATATGGAATATAAATTATGAAGGAAAGCACCCATGGTCAAATCATAAATAGTGGTCCATTGAATGCACAAGATTATTGATAAGAACTATTTCTGCGTCCAGTGATGATGATGCTAAATGTATAAAGTCGAAACAAGGCCTTTGTAATGTATCGTCTCCTTAAGCAAGTAAAATACAAGATGCAGACATGAACGATTAGCTAATAAGGCCTTCTACTTGAAGCCTTGTTTCCACAAGGCATATATTCAGCAATTTCAACATCCAAAAGGCAAATGGTTGCTAATGTACCTCTCCTATAACATCAATTAGAATACCCACACTGTCTGGAAACTTGGAGAAAGTAGTAAGGTCACAAAAAGGTGTTGGAGAGCTTCATATATAAAATTCAGTAAAGGACATGTCAAAGCATGTTATAGACAAAGTAGTAGAAGTCGTGAAGCTCGATTCAATTGCGTAAAATGATGCAACAAATAATAGGTATGCCACAGGATAATTACATAAAGTCCATTTTCTCAAATAGGAATTCATGACCAACCTAGCTGCTAAGGAAGCATGTCTGGTTGCCCAGGTGTAAAATGAATCTCTCTCAAAATTGAGAAGTGTGACTCCTTCACCCAGAACATAGAATGGACCACTAGATAAGTAAGTCATTGGCCTAAATGGACTAGATAGTTTCTGCGTGCTATGAAAAGAGAGTTTTGGACAAATTTTGGAAATTTTATATAGACAAAACTAAGTCTCAAGCACGGCAGGAGAAGGTTGATTCACATATTCTAGAGCCTAATGAGTTCTGACAAAAATAACTAAATAAAATTTCATGAAAAAATTCAATGTAAAAAAAATAAAAGCAAGACGAAGTTCATGTAGGCTAAGAAATCCAAAACAACATGAAGAAGCCCCATACTACTTTGACTTCATCAGATGTGGAAATTAAAATAGTGTACGAGGGTTGTTTATAGCTAAACACATCACTACTTACAAATCAACAAATTTATACAACCTGTAGCAAATATTTAAGAATAGTTTGATGTTTTTTTACACACTTAAAGAGCCCAAGCCAATAGTGAATAGCTGATAATTGCCAACAAACTATACTCATCATTTAGAAAAAATAAGGTAACATGAAATATAGTAGCAGTCGCACATGCATTCAGAGTGTTGCGTGATCAATTTTTCTACCTATGTGAAGAATATACGACTTTCTCTCAGATCTATTTTAGTGCGTTCAAGTCTCACTTGCATCTCCAACGATAATTCAAACACCTTTTTCAAATCTATTCATCAAGGAAAACAATTAATATGTTGGGCATCATATGACTATAAGGCACTCACAATTTCAATAAATATTTTAAGGGTCACTACCCCTTTGAGGAATTTGTTAGTCAATGGGGAGGACACCTTATATGAGAGGAAGTCACCTTGCACAAATTTCCAAGCTATTATGATCAGGATGTCCACTCATTGATAATTACTTCGTCTTCTCCTTTGTAGATTGTACTTCTACCATGGAATTTTCCAAACGGAGCCTTTTGCATTGAATATTGATGGAAAGTTCTACTCATGATGCCACAAGTGCCACTTTATTGGAATTTTGCATGGTCTTTGTGCATTCATTCAAGGTTTGAAGAAGGAATCCACTTTGGAGGAGGCCACACATGCTTCTGAGGATTGATTCCTTGTTCTTGAAGGTAGATACATGGTCAACCAATTGGAGGAGGAACCGTACTTTGTGGTGCCATTTTTGGAGGATTTTTGCAAAACCAACTCCATTATCATGTTATCGTCGACTTGTATCATGTAGCTGGTTGATTGAGAGAATTATTGTAGTCTTTTTCTAAAATATTTTCATGATTTTTCTTGGAGTAGAAAGAGGATCTCAACATCCTATTGCTATCTTTAGTATATAATTGTTGAGGAGGTTTGAATGGTAATATTTTATTATATTCCTTGCACAAAATATTGAAACTAGGAAAAGGTTGCAGTAATAGTTGTGAGCATGCTTACAATGCTTCAATTACAACAAATGACATTATGGTTGCTAAAAAGAAGTGGTGGCCACAAAAGTTCAAGGGTTGGGAATATCACTAGCCATTCGAAAATGCAAGAAGGAGATACAACCATTGAAGATCATTTTCCAAAACCTTCAATAGGTGAAAAGATAAAGCTTCCTGGACAATATGGTTTAAAATTTTTTGATGTATTATTTGGTAGGGTCTAGCATGCATTAGATGTACCCTTATTTGCTACAATTGATCAATCAATGGTTGCAATCACAGCCTTAGTACTTGTCAAGACGTTTTGTACTCTAAAGTTGTTATCCTTATTACTTGGTAGAATGCCTTTCATTCACATTGTAGATGGGAGCCTTTGATGGTTGTTTGTCTCCTAAACATGAGAGTTACAATTAGATGTTTACAAATACACCGTGATACATTCCCACATGCCACTTGTCACCTAGTATTATTCTCACCTCTTCCTCCTTGCTTACAAGGAATTGTTCCCTAAATTAGCAAAATGGAAACCAGTATGTCTTCCCTCACAAGGAAGCCACATGTTTTCCATTGAAATGTGTGGCTGCGATATTTCATTGGGTGATGAATGGGGAAGAACACTAGGACCTATCACCATGGATTTCTTGGAATTCCACATGATTTTTCAAGAGAATGGCAATTCCTACATGCTCAAAGGTTTCAAAGAAACCATTAGAGAAATAATCAACTACCATTGTATGGAAAAGCTTCTAAAAAAGGAGCATTGTTTGAAAATGGGGGATATGTGAAATGTGAGGGAAGACATATTGGTTTTCATTTTTATAATTGACTATGTGAAAGACTCAACTATTTTCTATACTTCCTCATGGTTGACATGCTACGGGTGTTTTTCATGGGACCATTGGGTCCATAAAAGAGGTTATCCAAATTTTAGCCAAACATAATCAGTGTACCAAAATATTTTTTTTAAAGGGACCACAAGTAATGGTATGAGTTGGTCCACAAAAAAGGAAAAATTAATTATTGTAAAGTGACACCACAACAATCAATGTTTCACAAAGATTGTGTTGAGCTAGGTCTCCTGTTGCGTTATTGGCAAACATAGTTCCATTTGAAATATGGGCTATTGAAACCTCACCAAGACCATTTCAACATCATTATGTCCAAAGGATTGTTGGAACTAGACATAGCAGAGGAATGGGGTTATTCGAAAGAAGAAATCCCAGATTCACAAGGAGATCAACTATTAGCTTCTAACCCCAACATTACTGTAGATAGTGAGAAATCCAACACTACAACAATATGGATCTCTATCAATGATGAGGCATCTATTTCAGATTTCAGAGAAAATTCAAGTAAAAAATGATTGCTATAAATACCACTGCATAGATTTAGAAGCCTTTGATGATGAAGGCCATGCTTTCCATTTTTTTCACCAGTGAATAGACCACCTGCAGTGCTCAGACTATGATGATATGGATGAGCAACATTTTGCTCGCTTTTGACTAGACAAACAATCATGCAACAGATATGATGAAGCCCTAAACACATCCAATCATAATCTATTTGGAGATGCTTTGAAACTTGAACACACTTCTCAGGTTAGAGAAGTGTATTTTGATCAGCACAAAGTGAGATAAGATACGATAAGATAATTTTATATATCCAACAAATGACAATAAATAGGTCAATGGGACTGAAAGGTACAACTAGTACAAGTACAATGTGGGAGTGCAAACACAACTCCTAGAAAATGCCAAAGCTAAATCTAGGGTTGAAGCAAAGAAGAATACAATAATAAGACATCCTTATAAACATGTATATAAACAGATCATGTAGAAGGCTAAGTGAGGGTAATAAAGCTATGGGCATTCCTGGAAACACATTTGGCAGCTCAAAATTGCATTATGAGTTTGATCAAAACATAAATATAACACCTACACTGTGTTTTGATGTCGATGATGAGTGTGGTAGAGATAAAGAGGTCTATTCCTAAGACAGATTGTGAAGTGCAAACAATGGGATGCTTCGTTCTAGCCAGCATTGCATTTTTTGTTTCTTTCAATAATAAGCCTAGAGCTTCGCAAGCCCTTCCGGTCTTCACAGTTCATTTGATTGATATGGGTTACTTGTATTTAACGGGTACTGTTACGTGTTTGCAGGTCACTTGATGGTTCTTGCTTTCTAACAAGCAGCGATGACAATGCTCTTCGTGTATTTGATATGTAAGTTTACTTTCAACCAGACTCTGTATTTATATTCTTTTTAGAGCATATCATAATTACGGAATGTTGAAGCTCGATTTGCTTTCTTTGTTTACGGTTTTTGTGTTGGCTGATGTAAGAGGAAGAAACCATTTTGATTTTCCAAATACCATGGAACATTCTCACAGTTTTTTTCGTATTGGAAATTTTTTGGGCAGGAAGAATTTCCAACAAACACACACACCCAAAAATGTTTCAAATATCAATTTAAAGTAAATATGTATCAGTGCTATGTCGCGGTACAAATGAAGGTTTCTGGTTATTTTTGGTCAACAAGTAGATATCTACGAGACGTCATAGCTTAGTGAAGACACACGGTTTCTGTTTCTTCATTTTGGAGTTTAGTATAGGCATCTGCAGGATGGTTGCACGACGAGAACCCAGACGTAGACCTGGACGCTCCTGTTGGTTGTATTGGGCATTTCTAAGGTTGGGAAACTAGATTTACTAACTTCTGAACCAGGCATGTAGATGGTTGAGCAATAAAAACCTATCTGTAATAGAAAATTTGGATTACAGAGTCACTTCAAGGTGAAGAAAAGACTACACAATATAAGCCTCTATCCATGACAAACTCATGCAAAGAATTGACTCTTTTTCCAAGCCTTTCAAAGCATGAATTTCAATTCCTATTCCAAAAATTTGAAATTCCTCAATCAAAAGTCTAACAAAAATTATCAAAAGTCTAACAAAAATTGTTGGGTGTCCAAATACACAAATAGAAAGCTAAGCGACATATGGACAATAATTCTTCAAATGTCATGGAACTAGGTTTACAAAACAAAACTGGTGAAACTACTAAAACTGCACCTGAAAAATAATCCTTACAAAAATTAAAGTCTTGCAAAAATGAAAAAGAAATGAAGGGCAACCATACCAGTCAATCACACCAAGTGTATTGTATTTTGCAATGGTTGGGACAACATTCATAACCCAAGATTTGTTTGATGTAAGTGCTGTTGCAAAGCTTTGTTCATGTCCATAACATTGCGATATCTAATCTCTCCAATATATTTGTTGATTCTTTTGTAGGCCTCCACGTGCTTCTTCCACAACTGTGTATCGGCATTATATGACTCAGCCGTAACACTTGATAATGAACCACTGAGAACTCTAGGAGGAACAACATTAAGGCGCTTTGGAAACTTTTCTAAAATCCCTCCTGCCACATCACTAGCATCATTTACTTTAGGCATTCGTGTAGTGCATCTTTCCATTCTCTTATACCTGGACGATGAGCAAATTTTATAGAGTTTTATCAGCTAAGCATAAAGTTTCAATCATATGAATAAAAATAGGCGACTGTCAAAGCAATTAAGAGAAAAACAGATTTATTTTTGCACTGCAATGCAATCTGAAGCCAACTATGAAAACATGGTTGAAAGATTCCTAATAATTTGACAGTTGAACCTCGCTGCAACACAAGATCAATTTATGCATGGTCGTTGAAATGTAAAAGCGGACAAGAAAACTCACATGACCTGAAAATGATGAAATCAAAATGTATCTTTGACATGTATTCAGGATATAAAATTGCTAATCCCTTCATAAGAATATTGTAGGCATTAAATTCACAAGTTTTAACAGGTCAATAGTCATTCTATTATTTTGTTACAAAACAGTTCTCCCAATATCTACATCTATCAGAAAATTAGCCTGACAAACAAACAGACTGTGTACTTCTGCTTGGCAGCAATACATGTTTATATTTTTCAGAGTCAGCCACACTGACTTTTTGGTTCAAACAAATCTTAAAACCACAATGCACTTTGGAACACAGTCGCTGCAAGACTGATGTCCAATTTAACATTTGGTGTGGTATTTAGACTTCTAAAGGGAAAAAAAGAACAATTAGAGGATTAATTACAAGGGCAAAATTTAATAACTCGTTAAATATCATAACAACTTTAACTTGCTGCCTCAAGCCCAATAACATAAAACCTACAAGCACACTCTAGGAAGCACCAAAAAAGGCATTACCTATCAAGGTCTAAGTATATATTCAATCCTAGACTTGAACTTAAAATAACCTGCTGCACTGAGGTTATAGTCCTGCCTGAGTATAAACGATATCTGGGTTACAAACATTGTTCATAAATATAGTCATTTTTTATTCACCATCAATAAATTTTTCAGAGCAGATTTTAGCACACTGTAGATTTTGATTATGCTGTGTTATCAAATTAGGCTACATAAACTGTCTTCAAGTTTGAAAGTATGAAGTTTAGGTATTTCCATTGATGATGTCTTAAACTACTGGGGTACCAAGAGAAACACTTGCAGCAACAGAAAGTGTTTGTCCTAATCGTTTTGACAAATCAACTATATAACCATAATTTGCAGTAATGGAAGTGACAATTTCAAAAAATTTGAAGATGTGGTCCAAATAAAAAGGAACCTAATTGGAAATCGTCCTTCAATCGAGAACTATTAACAAGTCAGAAGCCCCAATGATATGAGCTACATTTACAAGCCGCGGTGAGTTGCTCCTTCCTTAAAAATGTATTGAATAACATTTTGTGTTATGTGTGGAATAGGTACTGCAGTTTTGGATTCTTTATAATTCTACAAAATTTGCAAAATAAAATGAAGCGAATGCCCCCCTACCCGGAGATGTTGTAAATCCGTGAAGAAGATATGCCCCAAGATCGGATGCTGTTGGGGGCATAGGCAGTTTACCCGGTAACAAAGTGAACAGATACAATTGAGCAAGCGCCCGTTGAAGGTCTATATCCCTTCATTGGATAGACAGTTATATACGATGCGGATCCAGCAGAGGCACAGACAGCTAAGTTATACCACCGGGGTGAACCTGCATCCCTTCCAGATCGAGAACCATAGCTAGTTTCAGATTATCTATAGGAGCAAGCATAAGGGGCAGAGAGAGCAGACCTCATTACAGTTTATGTCCCCGCGGATCCAATTCCAAGTCCAGGAGCACATAGAAATCGATCTGTTCTTATGGGTGCATAAGGGCTCAGATTAACACGAAATCAAACCATAAAGCACAGTAAGTCACAGGTCCTTATGTATTGGTATTTATTAGAGTTCAGGTGAGTAGCCTTTAGGGTGGAACCAACAGTTGCATTTGAACTAGGACCAGCGATAGGCCACGAATCTACGCTAAGTGGTTACTTTGTTAGGGATAGACATAGAGGTTACATAGTCGCAGGTTGATAAGATAGATTCTCACATGAATGGAGACTGGTGCCCGCATCAAACACGATTCGGCTTTGCTCGAATAACCCACTCATTTAAAACCCAACAAACTTGGTCCAACCTGTTCATAGTTGTAGTTACTTTATTACACTTCTTGTGAACATAAGTTTAGTTTTTTCTTTGAAATATTGAAGCGCGGTGTGAAGCATTTGATCACATTAATGGCCTCTAATGAGCGTAGAAATTCATTTGGGCTTACATGGGCAGAGCTGCGGGATTATTCATTCAACGCCCAGGAGAGAACAGAGCAGAACAAGTTTGTGGTCATGACCAGATTAGCAGATTATAACAAAAAGATGAAATACGCTGTGTTTGCTGGGGCCAAAAAGGTCAAGGAAGGGACTTCGACTGGTATTCATTGGGCCAAACATCAATACCACAAAAATTCCTAGAAGTGAAATGGTAGTTAGTGTCCAAAATTTGCAGAAAAAATGAGTGTTGGAAGGGCTTATGTGTGAACTCTTTTATTTCCACTGAATTCCAGAGTAAATTTATATTGTATTAATTTTTGGGTCAAATTTTTGAGTATATTAAATGACTGAACCATGTCTAGATATTGATTGAATTTACAAAAACCCAACAAAATTGGGAACCCCAGAAATCAACTAATTGCAGATATAATCAGAAAAGGCTAAATATTAAAACTTAAATACACTGAGATCATGCGTAGAACCAGTGGCATGACAATGTGACACAAAATAAGCAAGATGTTGATTTCATTAAGAAAAAGAGTTTGACAAAATTACCTTGTAATCAATTTCGGCCTCATCGCTGCCAAAAGCATTCGGCCTCGTCGTTACCAGAAGCATTTTGATCGTCGTCTGGGTTGGACGCCTCTGTCGGCTGATTTTCTTGATCGTTTTCTGTCGTCCACCGAGTTACAGCTTCAAGTTCTTCCTGGTCCTCCTCTTCTCATCGACGGCTCGATTCTTCATTCTGTGGTCGTTCTTCATCGGAGAAATCCAGGCCATCTGATGAACTCCTACCGCTCTTGCCCATGGCTCGGCTCAGCTGCGGAGGACAGATCCCAGAATCTGTATGGAAACCCTGAGTGCAAATTCGAAACCGTTTTCAGTAATAAGACTAAAAAAATTTCACCGCCATTTTTTCAGCCTTCTATCCGTGGATTGGGAAATTTTCCCTCCTAATGCACTTGTTCCCACCTTTTTAACTTGTGGCGAAATTTGAGAGCGGGGGAATTCCCCAATGTTTGAAAGTTCCCGCCTTTTTTATTCGAGAAACATATCGGTCTTAAAATATCACTAGTTTTACATATGAATATATCTCATTTATATAGTATTATAATTTTATTTATTAATATTTTTATTTTTATTTATTAAATCCTTTATTTTTATTTTATTTTTAATTATATTTTAATTTTAATTTTGTAATTATTAATTTATTTATACATTAAATCCTTTATTTTTATTTTTATTTTTATATTTTTGATTTAGTTATAATTTTTTACTTTGACTTTTTACTTCATTCATGTTTATTTTGAAAGGGATGTTAATTTAGTTTTTAGTTCTGATTTTATATTTTAACTTGTGCTTTTAAGTTGAGGGTAGTTAGGTGTTTGGTTCTTTTTATATTTTAGATTTTATTTTATTTTATTTTTATTTTTATTTTTTATATTATTATTTTTTTTTTTTATAAGGTTGGGTTAATTTTATTTCCGTTTTTATTTTTAATCTTAATTTTAGACCGTTGTTTTTTTACCATTGCTTCTCTCCTCCTGGTATAAATGTGTATGTCAGATCAGCTAATTTTCATTATCTTGATGATAAATTACAGTTGGTAGTTCGAAACGCGTCGGTCCCTTAAAAAAAAAAATTATGTGATGTCCCGGAAGAGTTATAATTATAATAGTATTATAACTATATTATTGTTGTAGTTTTAATCTTTGTTGAGTTATAGAGTTAATGAATACATGTAAGTGTAGGTAATGATTTTAATGGAGGGTGATATAAGATTAATCTAAGGAAATTGAAAAATGGAGAGGGTCATAAAATCAATACAAAGATCTTCATAGGGTTTAAGGGGCATCAAGGTGGTAGGATATTGCAATTAAGAGAACTATATAGCAATTTAGGAAATATTGATACAAATTGCACATATGTATATGTCGTGGTGCAAATGTAACAATGTTTTTGAAATTCTTTTGTAAGGTATGACAATGGTCAAGTTTGCCATGTTTTTTAAAAGTATGTTGTGTATGTAATGGTGGAGTAAATGACTTATGTTAGGAGGGATGAGGTTGAACCCCAACAAATACAAGCAAGGAGATCAATCTAGTAATGTTGGTGGTGTGGATCAATGAACATTGGGCTATTTAACTTGCTTTCACATACATTCATTTTTTGGATTGAAATTGTTTTGATGAACACAAGAAAGTGGAAATTAATTGATTTTAGACATTGGAATGTGGTAGAAGCATCTCAAAAGCTATGAAAGCATCACTTTAACTCAATAGTCACAACTAAGTGGTATCTATTCTACGAAAGTCACTCTAGACTTGGACCTAACCCTATCTTAAATAAACAACCCCCTTAAGAAGGCAATTCAGCACATGAGGGGTGAACATGTCACATGGCAATATTGAACACTTGTGGGGGAATAGTAACACACTGTTTTCACCCACCAAGCAATAAGAAAGCCCCCATCAATATTGGTATGCACTACTTTAAATGGGTCGAGTGTCCTTGGATGCCTCGAACAATCGTATTGAATGTATGCAATGTTAACTAAGTTAACCAACAAAACGTGTCTTCACTAATGGTAACAATATTTGCACACTATTTATTTTATTGAACATTCAAATGAGGCTTTACTACTTGTAACCAACCATACATGTAGTTGATCAAGTTGACCAACCTAACACGCTTGTACTAGTGATAACTAAAAGGTACATGTTGGTAATCAGGTGACCAATGTGGTATACCTCAACATTCGTAATTGAACATAAATGTTGTTGATGGGGTTGACCAGCCTAACATACCTCTCGCAATTGTAGTTAAACATGCATGTTGATAGGGTTAATCTCTGAGATAGTGTTAATAAAAATAGATGTTAATAACCAACCCAATACATCACTAACAATGACAATGGAATGTGCATGTCAATAAATAAACTAATCGACATGACATGTTGTTCATTAAGATGATTGACATGACACATAACTCGCTAAGCTGACCAACTTGACAAACTATTGGTTTTGTCAATGAACTAAAATGCCTTTAATGAACACAACCAAATGTGCATGATGTTGAACAAGTAAATTAACCTGACATACCTTTAACAATAGTAACAATGTGTGAAATTTGTTGATTGGGAAAACCAAACTAACATACCTATGATAACCGGAATTGACCATACATGCCTATTGTGATCAACCCTTCACGAGTTCCATTGATTTCATGCAAAATTAAGCATGACATGCAACTCTTAGACTAACTTTGATACATATACAAATTAAGTTTGTATTTACTTGTTAGAATTGTGTTAAAGTGTTTCCCCTTTAAATGTCACAAGTTTTAATCCAAGGGAAATTAAGGTATGTATACCTCCATGGATTAAATAGTTAAATCATTGCATGAAGGGCATCAATTGTACCATGAACAAGGGGGTCTCACATGCCAATTTAGCATCTACCTATATTATAACTTTATATTAAATACTATTATTATTTTCTTGTGTTAATATGAGTGCTTTTAATATTTAATATATAGTTGAGTAGATTGCCCCTTGACTAATTAGTGAAGTATTTAATATTGGATGAGAGAGTTGTAAGGTTGAAATTTCTATACCTCGTGTTAATTTGGGTGTTTGTATCATTTCAATGAAAAATTGGATTTCGTACATATCCATGGATCCATTAAAGGCATTTACACATGCCAACCAAAGACATTCAATAGTTGGGTTAGAACTAGCAGTTGGGAGGAGTTCATTATCATATTCATCCAAGGGTTTCCATACTAGAGAAATTAGGGCATGTGTTTGATTTATGGGCTAATGTTTGAATGATATGAGGAGACGAGTTAGTGCAAGTCATTCTTATGGTAAGGCCCTGCACCTGTTCCTTTATTTCTTAAAGTAAACTTGAAATAAGTGATTACAAATATATGATACATAAAATGTGCAAACCATTCACAACATCATGACATTAAACATTTACACGAGATGCAACTTATTTCATGTTCAATAGATTTTTCCTTTAAAAAATAAATATATGGTACCATGATAGAATATAGTAATTCACCAACATTGATGACAAATGTTATGTATGGTGAATATCATCCACCATAAACTATGATTATTAGCCACTCTGACACCCCTAAGTCTATGGTCACTCATTGAACATGACTCCAAGAGTTGTTTCAAGCTTCGTAAACTTATTCTTTCCCAAAAGACTGACAAGGATGTCTCATCACTTTAGCATTTTTATTTTTTCTGCGTCTTTCATCAAATTCTTTGCAACCGCATTTTTATGTCATCCTTAATTAACATTTCAATTCCACATGTTTTCTTATTGCGTATTTTAAAGGGTTTCCTCCATTCTCATGGCAGACACAAAGTTTCATTCATGGGTCCTTCTGTGTTTTGGGGAGCATCTCATTACTTGCAGTGGTTTCTCTCTAAATCAATACATGGCAAGCACGGTATGATCAAACAAAACATATTAACACCTAAAAGGCCATCGATTTCGAGTTAATCCCTGCCCTACGCCATGGTAATTTTTTGGTTTGAATAACTTTTGTCAATGAATAACATCATTGTGAGTAAAAGGGTAATGCGGTTTGGATTGGAATTTTCTTGTTTCATTAAGGGGTTTAATGGGTTAGGGGTTACGGGTTAAGGGTTTAGGGGTTAAATGCGTTAGGGGTTTGGAAAGCACTACAGATGAGACTGACATGAATGGAAAGCACTACAAAGTTGGAGAGAGTAGAAAAGACTAGGATGATTTAAAGGATAAGCTTGAAGAATGTGACAGTGATTAAACAACTAAAAGTTGTCCCAAACAAACAATTGATAATGTGAAACCTTCTTCCGTACCATTCAAGCAAGACTACATTCAAGTGAGAGCAAGAAGAGGCCAAGCGACCGATAGGCATAGCCTGGTGGAGAGGGTATGGTTCCCTCTTTTTAATGAAACATTTGATTTACATTTTGTATATCGAAGATTAACCATTTTAATCTTGCCAACAAGGGGGAATTAACCCGATTGTAGGTCCCAACTAGACCTGCTCTCGTTTGGAATGGATAATCCCAATGCGTTTTAAGGACTGTTATAAGGTTTAGGGTAATAATGAGTTAGTGGTTAAGGGATCAGGGATTAGGGGCTTAGGGCTTAGGGGAATAAGGGCTTACGGTTAAGGGTTAGGGGAATAATGAGTTAGTGGTTAAGGGGTTAAGGATTGGGGGGTTAGGGGTTAGGGGATTTAGGCACATTTAGGGGTTAGGGGAATAATGAGTTAGTGGTTAAGGGATTAGGTATTGGGGTTAGGGGAATAATGAGTTAGTGGTTAAGGGGTTAGGGATTGAGGGGTTAGGGTTAGGGTATTTAGGCGCATTTAGGGGTTAGGGGAATCATGGGTCAGTGGTTAAGGGATTAGGGATTGGGGGCTTATGGGTTAGCGGATTTAGGCATAGTTATGGGTTAGGTGAATAATGAGTTAGTGGTTAATGGATTAGGTATTAGGGGCTTAAGAGTTAGGGGATTTAACATTTAAGGATTTTAGGGGTGAGGGGTTAATGGGTTAAGGGTTGAGAGTTACTAGCTTCACATTAGCAATTCATGTGAAAAATAATTGTGCATTAGAGTTCAAAGGTTGGTGAAAGGACAAGGAAAGGGAAGATGAGGGAGCCCAACATTAGACTCTTAAATATGGTTTGGTGTTGTTCCTGATGGTGACCTCTGAAGAGGAAGTGTAAACGTCGCGGGAAGGTTTATAGAGGGAATTTCTTGTGTGTACTTGTCATTGGAATTTGCTAGTGTGGTGTGTTCAATCGGTCCCCGCTGCTCGGTTTCTAGGTTGAGGATAGGAAGTTGAAGGGAAGTGAGATCACTCATTTCCATTTTTCTTGGCTTTGAGTGATCCTGTTTTTTTGTTATAAGAGAGGAAGCTAGAATTTGCAGTCCAGGAAACCTTGAGGGTGGTGGCGGAAAAATAGTTTCTTTTCCAAATTTCGTGCCCTCCAGCATGGGTGTGATGGTGTTTGGTGGATTAATTTGTGGTCTCTATGTGGAGAATTTGGAGACTGGTCACTGCCCTAGGGGGAGTTATGCTCAAGCATCGGTTACTTTTTCATCGTTTGTTGCTAAATTTCCTGTGTTGGTTTGGTGGGTGATGGTATTTAGTTTTGCTGGTGGTGGAAGTCTTTATCTGGTAGTGAGAGGTGTCTCTGTGCTTCCAGCTTGTGGTGGTGGGAGACGAAATTTGGCTCCTTCATTGATGGTGTTTGTTTTCTATAGACGTGGGGGGTCTGGTCTCTCGACTCTGCACACGGTGGGGTTCCTCGACCTTAGCAAATTATGAAGCCCCTGGTGTGGTGTGGGTGTTCTCCCTCCCCTGTCATCCATGGCACTGTGGGGGTGGCAGCCTCATAAATAATCATGGCAGCTCCACGCCAGGGTGTAAAGACTGCGGGGCGTGCGTGACTTGCTAGTGTTGGTGTGCCTGGGGATGGTGGAGGAGGTAAGCGAGAGGATAATAGAGGTGGGGGTTTGAGGGGTCAAAAGTAGAGTCGTCGGGGCGAAGGAGGCCGTGGTAGCAAGGGGAATCATGGGTTTGATTGATTTGAGGTAAATGAGGGGTAGGTTATCCAACATTGTTGCCTAGAGAATGGTCGTGCACTTATCAACAACCTGATGGAAAGAGTGGACACAACTGAGAGATTTTGTCGTGAGGAGCATGCAGAGCAGATGGAAACATTGCACTAAATGCACTATTTACAGTGCCAAGTCTAGGAGAGAATGGTAGTTTTTTGGCGAGGCCAAAATCAACTCATTGAGAAAGTAGAAAAGCTGGAGACTTGGTTGGCACACTTTGAAGGGCACGGTCAGTGTGACTTTGTCCTCCACCGCATTTAGGAAAAACCCCGGGCAACCCTGCATCCATCACGTTGGACGATTAGTATGCTATTTGGTGTTCTTTATGTTTTATATGTGTTTTGGTGCCTCTGGCCCAACCATTTATGGACAATGTCCCTAGTCCCTCTTTTGCATTATTTTGCATCTAGTGCAATTTTTTGTCAACAAATCTAGTCGAGGTGAGACCACCTGCTTTGTAACTAGCTATATGTACTCCCTTTTTCCTACATGAATATAACGCTGACTTACAAAAAAATAAAGGTTCATACATCATTAAAAATTAATTAAGTTTCATACTTAAATTAACAAATGTTCATACCTATTTACTAAATAGGTCTATAAATATATTTTGTAGGTTTATCTATTTAGTATTTATTAAATGTAAATATGATGTTTTAATACTAGATTTAACTCGTGAACTCACATGTTTAACATAAGAAATGTTATATTTATCTAGTTATTAAATGTAAATATGAAGAAACCTTAATTAGATTTAAAACAACTCACACTTTTAACATAAATCGATGAAGCTTAAAAATTAAATTTTATGGCCAAATATTAAATATAATAAATATAAATATAAATGTAGCTATCTAATTAATATTACCTGTAATAAAATTATAATGAAGGCATTGGTGTAAAGTTGATAGATGATACATGCAATTATGTTAATTGTAGATGAATCCATCTGCACTGTTAAACTTTAGAGACAAAAGGGTATTCATAAATTTAACACTGTAAATTCAGAGACCCCTTTGTCTCTAAATTGTAACACTGCAAATGGATTCAGAGACACCTATAGTGAAATGTAACACTTCGGTTCCAAAATTGCAATTTTCCATATATGGAGTGACACAATTAAAAATTAATGACATAAATGACTAATTCATGTACTTGTTGTACTTGTTATTTGGCCATATTTTTATTCTTGGACTATAATAGTCATTTACATTAATCATTATTAATTTTTTCACTTATTATGTAGTCATATATTTTAATCCTAGACTAAATTAGTCATTTAAGTTAGTCACTTTTACTTTAGTCACTTATTATCTAGTCATATATTTTATCCCTTGACTAAATTAGTCGTTTAAGTTAGTCGCTTTTAGTTTAGTCACTTATTATCTAGTCGTATATTTTATTCCAAGACTAAATTAGTCATTTAAGTTAGTCATTTTTAGTTCGGTCACTTAAAATTTCTCAAATTCAGTAGTAATTCACTTGAAATAATTGTGGTGACTAACATTTTTAGTCACCTAGTCATTAATTTCATCATTTTTTACTAGTGATGGGTGATACCGCTAAAAGGGACAGATATTATATTGACCAGGGCTCCCGTGTAAACAACATCTACTCCAGAAATTTGGATCTCATGCCTGATATGCCTCGCTCATTACTGCTAGGCCAATAGCATGACGATTCCCCTCAACTCCATTCTAGATTGCCATATCATTCTGATGCTTATGAACGCACAGGGCTGACCTCATCTACAATGGACCATTATGCTCCTCGACTGGATCAAAAAATGAACTATACAAGATCAAGTTTGCACCAGAGTGATCAAGCACCTAGGAACATTTATGGGGCTGGGCAAGTACATGGATCCCAAAAATTTCCTTTTGATTCATGGGGTTTGCCACTAGGACGAAAAAATCCTTATCCACATTAGAGTTCGTCGAGTTGGATTGATGAATAAAATTGGCAGATCCTCAAGGACTTTCATATTTTAATATATTCTTTATGTGGCTCTTTCGTCGCATGCCTATGTAAAATTGTTTACATTTTGAAGATGCCTAACATTTTCCAAGATCATATTTGTAGGCTTAATTTTGAAATGCTTGTAATATTATTTTTTTTCTAGTGTATGGGAGACCATAATTGGCTCAGTCACAGTAACAGGTTATTATGTTAACTATTCAAAATGCCAGGTCTAATCTTTGTCACCAATAAAATAGTGCATCCAAATGCCACGAAGTTTGAAGCCTCAATTATTTGCTTGTGGTGGGAGTGTGCAGATTACGAGGACAAATGATTACATTGTAGAAGGTGCGTTAATTCACCGACCTTACCGTTGTTCAGTACTGCCCTCTAATACATCTACCATCACTTCATATCAAATTGATGTTGTGTTTTCGGTCTTTGCATGCTGTTGAAATGCTGGTTATTGGTTTTACATTATCACTTTCTATACTAATGATGTGGTTTTCGTCTGTATATTATTGAAAGTCTTGTTATCACTTTTATGGCAATCATCTAGTTCAGTTAGGCTTTTCTAGGTAATATTAAGGAGTGGTCAGATTTGTTGTGACCAAAGACTTGTTGGCTTGTTTCTATGCGAAATTTTTAGCCAATGGTAGGTGTGCATGCTCCCTTGTGGGATGTATCCCTACCGAGGGTCTTCTTCAATTAGTATCAACCTGACCTTCCCTTAGCCTTCCTATGTGGGCAAGGTGAAGGATAGCACTGATCGCCGATATTACCAGAGACAACGAAGTGGAGATCCTCCCCATATGGTCTACTCAAAATTGAGGTGTGAGAAGGCCATACCCACCCGCTTATTCCAAAGGGAATTGCATCTGTTGTGTTGATTGATTCTAAAATCTTGAATTTTGGATGCCATAGTTGACTGCTTGAAGAAATCCACAAATTAAATGTTACACTAGAGAAATTGTTCTCTACTTTTGAACTAATAACATCCTCGTTGTGTCTAAATTCTTAATTTGAGTTAATACAAACGTCTTCATCGAAATTTGTAAGTTACTTCGTTTTCTCTGGTTCTCAAGTTAGTTTATACTCGAGAACAATATCCCCTTGGATTTTTAATATTTGCTCGTCTTCTTGCCATAAGTGAAAAACTACCTTACCCGCTTTCCAAGTTGCATCAAAATCAGCTACTAACTAGAAGGCTAGAAATTCATCGAGGCAATGGACCTTTGACCCTGCTGGTTAGTTAGTAACATAAGATATGGACACCATGAATGCAATGGCCCATTCAATCACCATTAGGTTGAGAGTAGAACTTATAACTGTTAGTCGGTAGCATGGGACATGTACATCTGGTATGCAATAGCCTAATCAATCACCAATGTGTTTGAGCTCGAGTGAAGGCACTGCCATGCTCAAATTTGGAAATATTTGAATTTGCATAGGACCATGCTCAAATTTGCAGATTAATTTTTATCAATTATCCCTCGAAATTGAATATGATAATCTTTAGCACACGAAAGATCTGTACTCTGCTTTTCAGTTGACTGGCTTTGGATACTAAAGGGTTTCTAGCAATCCGATGTTCAGCTATTCTTTTATGATTATGCCAATTATAAATATGATGTTCAATTTCTCTCTTATGAGCATGCCATTCAAAAGCCTCCGAGCAGGATTCAGTGTGAAATATTCTTCTTAAAAAAAAAAACCCATATATTATTTATTGGGTGTCTTGGTTCTCTTCCAGGGAACTACAAGCATTCTATTATAGTTTCAATCTAGTTGGGGGATGACATTCTCCCTACTACAAGTGTCCAAGTTTTCATCTAGTTGGGGGATGGCATCCTCCTTACTGCTAGTGTCCATCTGTGATGATAAAAATTGAAACATCCAAGTGTCACTGGAGAGCTTTAGCACCGATCTACGAGGTGGACCAGATACCCCTTCTATAAAACCATAAATGTTGTTAGATGGACAAAAACATGGTGGGATTGGACAAGGATATGGATTGATTAAGGAATCCACAGAGGCGGTAGTGAAACCTTGGCCACAAATCTCTTACATTAATATAGCTCATGGTGGTTAAACCCCAACCACAAATAATACTTTTAAATTAGTATAGCTCATGGCAGTTAATTGTTAGACGTTTTCAATTGTTTTCTACTCTGTTATGTGGCATTCAGTGAAGTTATACTCTAAGATATCTGCTGTTGGATGTAATCAATTGTTCTACTCTGTGATCGATGGATCATATACCCTTTCTAGAGAACCATAAATGTTGTCAGATATAATTGGTAGATGTTTTTAATTGTAGATAGGTGTATTTCATGCAAGGATATTAATGTTATGGTTAATGGTTGAGGCCAAATCCTTTCAACACATTTGACATGCTTCTATGATTTAAACATAGAAACATTTGACATTTCACATTAAATTCATTCTTATTCCTTTAGTGATTTTAAACCATATGTTACAGTACCAACAAAATATGTTTCAAATATACAATAATTAGGGGATAAATTGGTGGAATAATACACCATTAACCTTAATCTCCCCCTAATTTTTTTCTAAATCTGAATTTTCTCACCAATTTTCCTCTTGATTATGTTCTTGTAAGACATGGTAGTATTGAATTTTGGTGAATATGCCTTATTGTTGTCTACATCAATCTAGAATTGATGCTAGAAAGTTTCCTATGGGTAATGGTTGTTTGATCATATGAATGATAATGATCCTAGAGTCATTAATCATAATGATTGAATTCATTCTTATTCCCTGAGTGATTTTAAACCCTTTTCAAAGTGCATATGCCTCTATTTGTTATGATTCCAATTTTATGCTCCATCAATCAAATATAAAAGAATAAAGCTAATCCTTCTTCCAATTTTAAAAATTAGGATACTTTGTTGAAGCTATCAATATGCTCTATAAACTAGTTTGAATAAATTTTCTCCTTAAATTTTAAATTTACCAAACCATTTCTCTTCATCTATATCGAAACATTGATAAGAGTTTAGTTGTTTTCCTTTGGAAATAATAATTTCATCTAAACAAATTTGGATTTATTGCTACAAGGGGTGGGATATCTATCTCTTAATATAAAAGTGTGAAATCCATTACTAGTGAAACTTTCTAACATAAGAATAAATTCATAGTTAAACACACCTTTATGAATAGTTTTGTATTCTTGAATGTTCCTTTGTAGGATCTATTCTATGTTGTGAACAATATTTTCCAAGCACATGGAAAATAGAAACATGTCAAATGAACATAGAAACATTTGACGTTTGACATTTGTAGGATACTTTGTTGAAGCAATAAATATGCTCTATAAACTAGTTTGAATAAATTTTCTCCTTAAATTTGAAATTTACCAAACCATTTATCTTCATCTATATTGAAACATTGATGAGAGTTGAGTTGTTTTCCTTTGGAAATAATAATTTCATCTAAACACTTTTGGATACCTATCTCTTAATATAAAAGTGTGAAATCCATTACTAGCGAAAATTTCTAACATTAGAACTAATTCATAGATAAACACACCTTTATGAATAGTTTTTTATCCTTGAATGTTCCTTTGTAGGATCTATTCCATGTTGTGAACAATATTTTCCAAGCACATGGAAAACATAATTCATTAATATCAAACCCTTGAGGTAGGGCAACACCATACATTCACTCCTTAAGGAAGGAGATCACTCCACAAGCCATGTGCTTGCCAATACAATAATCCTTGACATCTCTCAATGGAGAGTCTCTAGTCTCTATATAAGTTTCATACATGCAATACCATGGGTAGTTACCATGGGTCTCTTGATACCATACATCCAATACAATGGGCTTATCACTTTATTCCCTAGCTACATGTGGTCCCTTACATAATGTAGGTTAACCATTTTATTTATTAACTATGGCCTATTTATTTATCATTCTTATATTATTACATCATATTATTCCCTTGGGTACCTCCCTTTGTACCCTATATTATCCCCTCTAGGTACACTGCAAGAAACATGTCAAATGAACATAGAAACATTTGACATTTGACATTTGTAGGATACTTTGTTGAAGCTATCAATATGCTCTATAAAATAGTTTGAATAAATTTTCTCCTTAAATTTGAAATTTACCAAACCATTTCTCTTCATCTATATTGAAACATTGATGAGAGTTGAGTTGTTTTCCTTTAGAAATAATAATTTCATCTAAATTTTTTTGGATTTATTGCTACAAGGGGTGGGATTACTATCTCTTAATATAAAAGTGTGAAATCCATTACTAGCGAAATTTTCTAACATAAGAATTAATTCATAGCTAAACACACCTTTATGAATAGTTTTGTATTCTTGAATGTTCCTTTGTAGGATCTATTCCATGTTGTGAAAAATATTTTCCAAGCACATGGAAAATAGAAACATGTCAAATGAACATAGAAACATTTGACATATGACATTTGTAGTATACTTTGTTGAAGCTATCAATATGTTCTATAAACTAGTTTGAATAATTTTTCTCCTTAAATTTGAAATTTACCAAACCACTTCTCTTCATCTATATTGAAACATTGATGAGAGTTGAGTTATTTTCCTTTAGAAATAATAATTTCATCTAAACACTTTTGGATTTATTACTACAAGGGGTGAGATACCTATCTCTTAATATAAAAGTGTGAAATCCATTACTATTGAAACTTTCTAACATAAGAATTAATTCATAACTAAACACACCTTTATGAATAATTTTGTATTCTTGAATGTTCCTTTGTAGGATCTATTCCATGTTGTGAATTCCAAGCACATGGAAAATAGAAACATGTCAAATGAACATAGAAACATTTGACATTTGACATTTGTAGGATACTTTGTTGAAGCTATCAATATGCTCTATAAAATAGTTTGAATAAATTTTCTCCTTAAATTTGAAATTTACCAAACCATTTCTCTTCATCTATATTGAAAAATTGATGAGAGTTGAGTTGTTTTCCTTTGGAAATAATAATTTCATCTAAACACTTTTGGATTTATTGCTACAAGGGGTGGGATACCTATCTCTTAATATAAAAGTGTGAAATCCATTACTAGCGAAACTTTCTAACATAAGAATTAATTCATAGCTAAACACACCTTTATGAATAGTTTTGTATTCTTGAATGTTCCTTTGTAGGATCTATTCCATGTTGTGAACAATATTTTCCAAGCACATGGAAAATAGAAACATGTCAAATGAACATAGAAACATTTGACATTTGACATTTGTAGGATACTTTGTTGAAGCTATCAATATGCTCTATAAACTAGTTTGAATAAATTTTCTCCTTAAATTTGAATAAACTAATCTAAAATAATGAAGAGATGCAAATATGATGACATTTGATATCAAAACTAAACTAATGATACAATAATATATATATGTAATTAAATATTCATTCATCACCATCATATCCATGCAAAAAAAGAGGCGAGTTAAGATCATCTAGGAGAAAAACATCATGGACACATTAAATCACCATAACTTAATTATCTAGCAAAGCACCCTTATCCAGTAGATCATAATATATTGTTCGTACCAACACACATCTAACCATCCACATGTCCATTTATTTGAAAGCAATCCACAATATAGTCTTAAACTATATAAAGTCTAATGCATTGTAGCAATTATATGTTCTAACCCTAGAATCAAAGTTCATTGTTCATCTTGAACAATGTGTTCCACTCATATGAAATGTGCTAGTGGCAAATTTTCCAAAATGGCATCATGATCATCTATTGATAACCTCCATTGTCGCTGTTTTTTTCTACTCTTCACTTTCTTCAACTGCAGTCGAGTTGCTATGACCAAGTGACTATATTGGGCATAAATAACCTCTAGCTGGTAATCTTGAAAAATAATATGATCTTTACATTTCTTTACTTCTTCAAAGAAATGTCCCATTAACACCATTGAACCGATTGGGTATGTATAATTTGATGGATCATTATACTCTTGCAGCAACGTGGATTTAGACATAGTGCATCGTAATAAATAATAATGCACTTTTTCTTGATTATTTTATGGTGCAATGACAATGAATACATCACCTTTTCTAACCATATCAGAAACACGATCATAATCATTGTCAATCACAACCACTTCATTGTCCATTTCCTTGTCAGTCACATTTCCAAATGAGGGCAATGGTGTCAATTCTTCGTGTTTCCATGGTTCAACAGATTACTTAATTTGGTTTTCACAGTCGTTGATGGACTATGTCTGATCAATACATGCAGAACAAAAGCAAGAGCACTTTCGTTTCTCAATGCAATGTATATTTGTCATGTTCTTACTCCTAATTGAGTGTAAACTTCTTGTTTGAGGGATTCCAAGGAAATTAAATGGCAACGATCTATCAACATCACCCATTGCAATATTCCAAAAGTACCTGCTTGAGAAAAACACACACATGTATGAGTCAAATTTTGAACAATATTTAATATTTTTTTGATAAAAAAATACACACACATGTACACACATATATCTCTAGACATGCATAATATATTGTTAGTTAGATGTGTATGCTTACCTGTGCACATCAGCCATCCTTGGGTTCAATACATGACTTAAATTGTCTTTGCACCAATTAACAACATCTAAATAATTTGCAAGTCGGGAAGCTGAGTGATTCAATTGATGCCTCCTAAGTGCACATTTTACGCATGCCCTGGCACCATCGTGCTCTCCTTTTCCATGCCATGTCTCAAAGAAATTCCATGTATGTCGAATGTTGGTTCTCTTATGAAGACGAGACAACCAAAAGAACGATCTCGCTGATTTAAATTGACCAACACAACCATCTGACCATACCCAATGTTCTTTAAAAGTGACCCTTCGTTTCAACAATTCATTATAAATAACACTAAAACAATGTTGAACAAAACATGTATCATGTGTTCGACCATCACTGATGTAGAAATGGTACTCCTTAATCACCTCATGATTATTTTGATCGCTATCAAAACCATCGATATCAAGCTCTACATGTCTATACAAAATATGCACAAATATAGATACTTGGTCTGAATGATAATACTCGCTTTGTATCTTCTTTTGTGGATTAAACGTGCAATTCTCGGCGAAATCAACCACTGAAAATATTGTTCCTTTTGGGAACACATCACGTGATTGCTTGAACTGTAAATCCTGCCACCGTGCTATATGATAGTGCTTAATATATTTGTATATTTGCACCCTGAACTTCGCCATAAAAGATGTCACTAAAATGTCGTCGTCAAATAAAGTGATCTTTTTTGATGTTGTGCTTGAATTTGCAACAAGAGTGTAAGTAACATTTTCATATCGCTTCCAATTCAGACTAAGATTTGACAGTCTGGGATCATTAGGATCAATGGGATACTTTGCATAGTAAAGTGCCAAATGAGAACATTCTAGGCATTTTCTTCCACCAGCACATTCTTTTTTATAAAATAATTCATTATTCTCCCGTGCACATAATATCTTCGATAAAAATTCACGAACACTTGAGGGAGAGGGGGTCATTTGACCAATATTTTATGCCAAAATTTACAAATGTCTCATAAAATAATTGGAATTCTACATGGTATCGACAACAACATGTGTCTCGAATAGTGATAGGCCTGACATACCATGGTTTAATCTTCACAAATGTGCTAAGGGAAACCTTCAAATCAGTATTACTCTCCATAAAGTTCTGGAATAATTCTACTTGACTGACCTATGTTATATGTTTTGCATGAGATTCATAAACTCCCTTAGATATACGACCTCGCACAGTGTCCTTTTCATTTGGTGACACACGAGAATTCAAATCCCAAAACTCTTTTACCCTATCCCTCACACCATCAGGAAGTCTATCATGATATGGATGCCTGTAGATATTATCCCAACATGCAAGTTCATCATCTCATCTAATTGAATTCTAAATTTTGCATGCCTCCATAAACTTTTTCTTGATGTTTTAAACAATATTGAAGTTGCTGACATCAATTGACTTGATGAAGTTTGTTTCGCGAGTACACCCATTACAAGTGCTCTACGAGCATTCTTTTCAACTTGAGATGGCTTTTTGGCTAGTGTGACAAGCGCCGATGTCACATTTTTTGATACCATTTCATTTTCTAAAACCTCTTTCTCACTTTTAACGACCAATAATTCCACATCATTTATGATATATTTGTGCTTTAAAAATCTGCGTAACATCTGAGCTTGTGCTATGATAGATTTTCCTTCAACAACATGTTTCAACTCCCAATTATTTTATCTCGAACTGTCCTTTTAGCCATTGGTGGTCCCAATTCTTTAATTTTAGTTGGATCCATATTTTCTAGAAAGTTGTAGTCGTATACAACATTCTTGGAACTTCCAATTAATTGCAGTGAAATTCGAGGTGTGGTAGTATCTTCTTGTGGTTCTCATGTTGTCCTTGCATAAAAAACAATATTAACTTCTAATTTGAAATTGACATATGTACATATTTTTAATTTTAGAACTATCTTGAACTACAATGTTATAAAAAATAAAATACAAAATTCAAATTGAAGAAACGATTGACTCACCAGTGAGAACGATATCAATATTCTCTTGGACATTTGTGTTTTCAATATTCTCGTTGACAAGTTCCTCAACATTCTCTTTAACAATTGTGTTTTCAATATTCTCATTTACAAGTTCCTCAACATTTCTCATTTCCTCGTCATTGTCATGCACCTCTACATCTCTTTCACGATGCTCTACCTCCACATTTGTTTCATGGCTTAATCTTTCCCTTTCCACTCGCCTTTTTTGTTGTTGTAATCTCTCATTCTTTTTCGCTGAACCAGTGCTTTTTCGATCGTGCCTTGATAGGCAATTCCTTTGGTTTCCCATGTTCACAAAATTGGAAACCTAAAATCCAATTCTATTTGGACCAAATACCCAAAAAAACATAAAGACTTCAGAATAAGTACTTCATGCTTTCAATAAGAGAGAAAATTAAATAAATAATTAAATTCATAAAGACATTTTGCAAAAATACTTCATGCCTTCATAGAGACATTATGCAAAAATACTTCATGCATCCATGCACCCAAAAAAACTTCAAAAAAAAATTTCTACAATTTTTTTTTTTTGCAGGTATTAATCAATGAAAGAAATCACCTGTTCAATAGTAACATTTTTGAGAGGAATGACCTCCACCCATTTTGTGAATTAATCAGTTAAGATGAAAATAAACCTATGTTGTTTGGAAGAATTAGGAATAATCTCACCAATTATGTTGAGGCCCCATTGCTCCAAGGGTTGGTTGATGATCACAGGTTGCAAAGGCAATGCTACTTTTCTGTCTCTTCCAGAAAAATTATGGCATATTTTTCATCTTCATGCATATGCATGAGAATCCTTGAAAATCATAGGCTAGTAATATCCTTCATTAAGAATTTTATGAGCTATTGTATCACCTCCAAAGTGACCACCAATTAGACCATCGTGTAATTCCTACAAAAGTTTGTCAACCTCAGATTTTTCCAAACACCTTAATAACATGGAATCATATTTGTTTCTAAATAAAATCCCATTAACAAGTTGGTATTGATTTTATTTTAGTCTCAAAGCACACGTTTTCTTAGATTATAAATGTGGAGGAGTTGTGCCATGAGTTAGAAAATAGATTATGTTAGCATATTGTGAATTAGAAGTGTCAGGGATAACACATACCTGATGTAGATCTTTAGGTTCACGATCTTCTAAACTATTTTATGATTTTGAATCAATATTCTGTGTAACCAACTTACACAATCCTTATCCTCAAACAATCTTCACAAGCTTAATTTCCAAATCATATTCTTGTAATGCAGGAACCCAATGATCTCTTTTTTCACCAAGGTCTTTATGAACTAAAAGGTTTCTAACAGTAGAATAGGGAACAATTACCTTAGTGTGTCATTTAATCAGAAAGGGTATAAAATTCTTAATTGATTTGAATACTACATATGCATGATTTTCTACGTCTAAATATTTTAACTTTGCTCCTTGTAATAATGAACTATTGAATGCCATAGGTACTTCTACATCTTAATCATTTTTCAGTGTCAGAACAACTGCATAAGATTATTGAGAGGGAAATTTATATAAAACAAATTATTTATCATAATTTGCAAGAACAATGAGGAAGCTTGTACAATGGCATGTTTAATAGAGTTATATGTTTGCTTTCCATCACACTCCATTTGAAAGTTGCATTATTTTTAATCATATTTTGTAAAGGAAACACTAATTGTGCAAAATCACGAATGAAACACCTCACAAAATTAATTTGGCCTAAAAAAGAATGCATTGAATTTTTATTATGAGGGAGTGAAATTATCGATATGGCTTTAACTTTACTAGGATATATTATTATTCCATATTTGGAATCAATGAATCCTAAGAGCTTACCTTCTGAAAGAGCAAAGAATGATTTCTTGAAACATTCAAAAATTTATTTCAAATTATGAATATGATCTTTTCATATTTTAGAAAATATGGTAATAACGTCAATATAAACAACAATATTTTTATTTATTAATCCCATGGAAGCAATATCCATCGCTCTTTAGAATGTTTCCGTAGCGTTATTAAGACCAAATGACATCTTTTGGTTAGCACGAGCTCCCCATTTAGTCATAAAAGTTGTTTTTAACCCATCATTGGGATGAACAAGGATTTGATTGTATCATAAAACCCCATAAAGAAAGGACATAAATTTTGATCCACCAACAAATTGCAATATTTGTTCCATGGGAGGAAATGCGAAATTATCCTCTTCTAAATTTTTGTAAAGGTTTATGAAATCGATACAAATTCATATATCTACATTAATTTTCCTTACTGGAACTAGATTGGATACCCATTTAGAATGCTTAATTGGAAATATAATCTTGGATTTCAACAGTTTCTTCAATTCATCTTTAATTTGAGGCTCAAGATTGGGATGTTTTTTTCTCAATTTATGTTGGACGAGATTTTCGTTGGGTAGCATTGGAATGGTATGTCGGGTATTGAGGTATCATAGGTCTCGAGGTCATCATAATTCTAGGCAAATAATCTTATGAGAAGATGAATAAAACCAAGTCTTTCGTTTGGTGAGAGCCAAAGCCATAGCTTTAAATTTTGAGGATTTTCCTCTTAGCCAAGATTGATGACCTCAAATCTTAAGGAATAACTATAAATTTTTGCAATTGGTAGGTCTCTTAAATCTATCCTTGAGATCATAAAAGTCCTCTTACTTGACTACATATTTAAGGATTGAGTTTTAATCTTTGCTTTGATTGGGTGATTTATTCAATCCTCTAACATGAGAGTCTTCAATGATTACCTAATCATTATATGTTCCCCCAGAAGTGAGGAAATTGGTGATATCTTTGTCATCATTAAAAAATCTTGAGTTAGAGACATTATCATGTATGGAGGGTTAGAATATTAACTAAATTGAGAAACGATCTGGACTGAAGTCTTCAGGTGGTATGAGACTAGAAGCAACATTTGCTAAAATTTCCACACCTGCATTTTACAATCTTGGGATATGACTCATATTGATTGCAAGAAATGAGAAGTAAATTCTTGTACAAGTAATTGACAGTGATTTGAGCGACTAGAAACATAGTTAATAATGTTTCTTGCCTATTTAATAACAATCTCTAAGTCACCAAAAACCTTTAAATATTTGACATCTAGGTTTATTGTTTTTCTTAGTCCATGTACAAGTGATTTATATTTAGCAATGTTATTTTGTTTGTAGGAGTCCAAGGTCATTGCGAGGGTTAAGCATTTCCATCACTGCAAATTTAGGGAAGCCGTTGAAGATGAGAACAGATCTAATACTTTGAATAGGGATGATGGGTGGAAAATTGTTGGATCCTGTCCCTATTCTCTTAGTTTGGTTCCTTTTTCGTGTCCCTTGTGTTTTTATCTCTCTTCCTTTTCCTTTTTTGATTTTTATGACATTTACGTTGGTTTTTATATTTAGTTATAGTAATATTTATTATTATTTTGTAGGTGAGTTTTTAGTTTTTTGTTTGTTTGTTTTTTTAATTTTTTTTTTTTTTTCCTTATTTTCCTTATTATTTTTATCAAGGTTTTTGGTTTTCATGTGTTGTTTTTATTTGTCCCTTGTTTTAATGAGATTGGTAATTTAATTGTGATTTTTTAGTTGTGTGCTTTTTGTTTGTTGAACCTTTTTAGTGTTATTTTTACTAATTTATTATTATTTTTATTAGGGCTTTTGGTTTTCATGTGTTCTTTTTATTTTTTCCCTTGTTTTAATGAGATTGGTAATTTAATTGTGATTTTTGTTTGTTTAATCTTTTTTGGTGTTATCTTTATTAATTTATTATTTTTAGGATTGTATTAGCTTATAAATTTTTTCATTCAATTTTAATTATATTTATATTTGTGTCTAACTATATTGATTAGGTTTAATGTTAATTTGTGTTTTTTTTATAATTACTTTTTTAAAATTGGTTAATTAATTGAGATTTTTTCTATTATTATTATTTTTTTGTGTTATATTTTTACTAATAATATTATTATTTTTCATTCAATTTAATTATTTTAATATTTATTTCTAACTATATTGAGTAAATCTAATAATATTTTATATTGATTGATCATCATTATGATATATTATTCTAATTATGATATATTCTGTACCTTGTAAACTTATAAATTTACATAAAAATCTATATATAACCTGATATATTTTGTACCTTATAGATTTATAAATTTACATAAAAAAATCTATATTTGTACCTTGTAAATTTATAAATAAACATAAAAATTGCAACACTTAGAAGATTTTTTTTTTTTTTTCATTTAAAATTATAGTGACCCAGACTTTTCTTATATGTGGAATACAGCATCCAACTTATGTAACAACTTCACTAATAAAATTTACAATAACATAATTAAATAAATAAAAACGAGACAAATCAATCAATTAATAAATAAAAAAATAAATATAAATCTATTTTCCCGTCTACGACATTTTATAACCAAAGCGCCTCTTCATCTTTTATTTTGGATATTCCTAGATTTCGCTCGGAAGGGAGGTTAAGTTAATTTTGACAGTAGCAAATTAATAAGAAAACGCGCCAACGTAAAATCCAGAGAAACCAGAAACCCTAACCAGACCTGATTCGAATCGAGCATTGAATAGTAGTAAGCCTGAAACTTGCGAAAGCAACTCATTCCCTCTATGTTTGGATAAGTGAGAAAGTGCCGGCTCTCTAAGCAAATAATTCCCGGGCAAGTTATTATTAATAGGCCAGTGTTTGCCATATCAACATATATAAATCTGTACGGAAAACACTACAGATAGATAGAAAGCTGCCGCTTTTGAATCAGTCTTAGGATTTGACTCCAAGCCGATAGTGAATTTAGTAAAAGGAAAATTATGGCGGCCATTGAAGAAGAAGAGGAGGTTCATACCTTTGCCAGTTTGGGCGTATGTGAACAGCTAACCGAAGCCTGCGATGCTCTGGGATGGAAGAAACCATCTCCAATTCAAGTCCAATCCATTCCACTGGCCTTGGAAGGTTTTTCTTCTCAGAGACAGTTTTCTGTTTGGGTTTAGGGTTTAGCTAGAGGCAGATATGTTTACAGTTTGCTATTCAGCATGGGTGTTTTGTCAGGGTTTAGTGTTTAGTATGTTGCAGTCCATAACGTTCGAAGGTTGAGGTTTTGTATTGATTTTCTGTTAATTTGAGTTGCTATTTTCCAATTGTTGTTCTGTCTGTGCTTTCAGGTAGGGATTTGATCGGGTTAGCTCAGACAGGTTCAGGGAAAACAGCAGCATTTGGTATTCCAATTCTGCAGGCACTTCTTGAGAAACCGCAGCCATTGTTTGCTTGTGTCCTTTCTCCAACCAGGTATTTGTTTTAAGCCACCGGTAAAGTTTCAGGGTTTCCAGCATTCATTCACTTGAATTATATCTTATTTTGTTTTATGCCCTTACTCTACAGGGAACTGGCAATTCAGATTGCAGAGCAGTTTGAAGCACTGGGTTCTGGCATTGGTGTAAAGTGTGTCGTGGTATGTCCTGTCGACTGTTTTGATGAGTAGTTGTTTAGTTATGTGTAGTGTCGCGACGAATTTTTTTTTTGCCCTAGATTTCTCCTTCAGTAGCTAGGGTTTTAACAATAACTTCTTCTGCGTACAACCGAATAATTTCAAATGCAAAGAATGTAGCTTCAATAATAGTACTTGCTTCAAATATTGTATTAACGCCAACAATGTGCTTCAACAATCCATCAACCAATGGAATCAAAATGTAGCCAAATTGTGCCTAACGAATTCAATGATAGAACGGGGCTCTAGTCAGATATCCAAATTTATCTACAACTGATAATTGCTACAAGTTCCGGCTCCTAATACCCGAGTTGACCTTAGGTCAGAGTTCGTTCTTTAATTCGGGTATGTTACAGTATGCACTCCATCAGGATCCGTGTATTAATTTTAGGGCTTCGTTTCTGTAGAACTAAATCTCATCAACACTTCTCACTCAGCTTCAGAAACTCGGATGTCTCGTGGAGATACTTCAGGAACCCCCGGACTATTACCAACCCCTTTCTGGACTTCGGACTATCACTATAAGAGTTGCGATTGGACACCGAATAGTTTCTTGGCCTCAGAATGTGCCATTCGCTGCAGAATAATACTCCTTTTCCGCCACAGAGAAGATTCGTGGGGGCTCACGTCTTAGTCTGCTGCGATTTGACTCCCAGATAATTCCGCTGGCCCATTGGAAGAGATTCGGCTTAGATAATTGACCCTCAGTCAAGAGATTCGGATTAGATAAGGAGCCTCAGTCTTCTCTCTGTCCAAAACTGGTCTCAGATGACATACACTCAGCTGAAATATCTTTGCTTTGACCAGGACTAAACTCAGGATGACTCGCTCAGGTTGAATGTGATTCAACTTTCCTTATCTTAGGTTTTTCCTTGAGTACTTCACTGTGCTTTGTAGAGAGAGATCCCTGTTGCCGGAACACCACCAAAAAAAAAAAAAAAAAAGGCGAACTAGGGTGGAATCTTTCACCACCGAAATTAGCAGAAATAAGGGGTCTTAAAACCCTCAGAACTCCAGCTCAAGAAATCAGATTCTTTGATCCACAATTGATGATGCCTCATTTGATCTCAATCCTCTTCTATTTATAGATTTTCCATGGGCTCCAACATTGTGAGGAGTTGCGTGTGCAACCCCTAATATATCTCTAGCAAAGGATTCAGTGTCATCCTTTGCCTTGATCCTGAATTCTTCCAATATACATTGAACCCACAATTCATCAAAAGGTGTAGTATCCTTCTTTGAGTAGGAATTTGTAGCAAAATTGCTCTAATCAGGTGGCAAAGCATTTAACACACAAATAGTCATTTCAGAGTTAGAAACCGTTGCCCTAAGCCCTTGCAATTGATCCCTTATTTGTAAGATCTTCATGAGGTAGGTAGCCATTTCTTCATCCTTTGACTTATTCTATAAAGTTGATTTCTCAAGGATAACTTCTGGCCTGATGTGCTTATAGAGTATAACTTTACCAACTTATCATACATGGCCTTGGATGTCTTCAAATCAACAATAAAGGGAACAAGATGATCTTTAATGGATTCTATAATGATCCTTTGAGCCCTTACTTTCTCCCTTTTTGTTTGTTGCTAACTCTTGAGTCTTCTGCTTGGCGGGTTCAACTACTTCACCAAGGACATTTCTGTGAGTGCCAAGTCAATCCTCTTCTTCTATGCTAGGAAGTTTGTTGATCCAACGAGCTTGTTGCTTTCTTTGAAGAATGTTGCCATACGATCTGTAGATTGAGACACAAAAAATATAATACTTGCTTGTTAACCAAGAGTCGTCCTTCTTGATGATGTCTCTAACTATCTTGATCTTTTCAATACCTTCAAGGAGACTTCAATGATGCCCTAGAATGATGACTTCTAGGATGCATTGAACAATGGTGTCTTTAAAAAACTTCAAAGAGTGAATGATGATCCCAAGATTCCTTGATGGTTCCTGTTCTTTAAGATCGTTCACTAGAGAATATTTCATAAGAACTTGTCCTTCCTTCCTTCAATGAGAACTTGATGATGAGGTCTTTTTCATCGAAAGCTTGATATAATAACCCTCCTTCTAGATCAATGGGTCTTCTTTTTCTTTCCTTGTGTCTCTTTGCAAATGATTCCATTTGCTGATCAAACTCTTCAATATGATCTTCCAACTGCCTTCTCTTGTTTACCTTAGCTCTGATACCATGTTCGAGAATGCAATAGGGCAACTATTAATTCAATTTCTCCTTAACCTTAATTGCTTGTGAACTTTACTTTTCTTCTCGTGTTTCTTTATTAGATATCTTTCATCAAACAATTATCAAGAGCAAAATAGTAAAGATAATGGACTCAAAATATAGGCTCCAAGCCAGGGCAAAACCCCTCAAAGGGTGTTAAACACACACATGGAGAAGACAACAGTTAAGATAAAAATTCATTGCATATATTATTCACATTAATGTACATTTATACATTTCCTTGTGACCCTTGGTCTTCACATACCAAGAGGTCTCTTGGACTCCGATGATTGTTCACATTCCACACCAACCCTTAGCTGATTAGGTGTCCAACGTTCCCCCCCCCTAATCTGAGGGGTATATATAAGTCCAAGAAGAGAGCTGTAATACAAAAATACAACAATGCATGACAACAATAAGTTGAATGTGCTCTCTAAGATGATGGCATACAGTGGGAGAAATCGATGTCTCAACTGACATTGGTTTAAGGATGACCACCAACACTGGAACACTTAGTGCAGTTCCCAGAACTCTTCCAAATCTGGCAAGAAGTTGAAGTCTTTTGCTAGAGGAAGTGTCCCTAATGCTTTGAAGAGGGAGACCTTTAACTAGGAAAAAAGGGAGGTCTTCAACTTGCGGTGGTTTAAGGAAGGTCACCAACCAAAGGCATGCTTAGGGGCTTCTATGTCTCTGGCTACAACTATGAATCTGGGTATGTATGTCTCTAGTTGTAGGCTCATGCAACAGGTTTATGTTGTGGCTTAGGCTCGCTTGATGTGGCTTTGAAAGTTATAGATGACCATCATTTCCCCCCTTGTCAAGTGAGAAGATGAAGATAACTCAACTACAAGACTTTTCAGTAGTCGTGAACAAATTCTGTGGTATGATTTAAATATCTTCTTGGCTATTGAAGCCCATTGCCAAGAAGCAGTCCATCTAAGGTGAATCTTTGTTCTTGCAGGAGGCTTGTTTGTGAAGCATTTGTTTAAAGAATGAGTATGCTGACCACAATGCTTGCACGAGTGAAGATCAAAACAATGATCTTTCACATGGCCAACTCAGTCACAATGTTGGCATTTCACACTTTGTTGTTGTAGAGGAGGAGGAACAGGTGAAGATGAACTGTCCTGAAGAAATCCAACACTTTGAAATCAGATTGGCTTGGAATAATTCATAATATGAAATGACACATCCTTGTCATATCCAAGACCGATTTTGTGCTTTTTGTTGACAAGCTCTTCCCAAGCTCTGATTATGGACTTGGGAAGTGCAGATTGAACTTCCACATCTTTCTACACATCTGCTCCTGAAATGGGTACTACATCTGCAATGTCTTGTTGCTGATAAGAGTCTGTCTTAATGTTTTGAACAAAAATTCAGAATGATGTCTATTTTGTTGTAGCTCTTCTAATTGGAATTGAGATTCGAGCTGTATAAACTCGATCTTTTCTTGAGCATCTTGTAGACATGTTTGAATGTCCACAATAGTGGTTTTGCTGATTTTGACTATGTCTTTAGTGGTGGACAAAATTAGAGTGCTTAATAACTTTAATAAATTGTTAATTTGAGCCATTCAAAAAATTTCTTGCAACTCCACTCTTCTGCTATGCAATGTTTTCCATTGTTGGCAAACTTTTACATATTTATACGCGCTCACAACAAATGTAGCGATAATATGAGGTTGGATAAAAAGATTGGATAAAATGGACATAAACCTGTACGCATGAAAAAACTTTGTAAACTTGTGTTTTGCTCTTTCGAAACCAACTCTAGCTATTGCTTCAAATAGCTCCAGGATAACTTAATAGAGTGATACATTACAGGCTTAACAAATCATTTAAAAAAGCGCAAAGATAATTGCAAACACAAAATACAGACTAATTCTTTACTAGACACATAATTTTGTATAAGCTTATGAAGGTGGGTGGCTAGAAAAATTCTTAGCAAAGCTGGACCTACTTCTCTAATAATCCCATCTCACTAGAGAGCTTGACTTTCATCGATTTCATGGGATACTTGTGTTCTGTTGATTTATGGTAGCATCGAATGTGCTCTATGTCTCAAATTTTGCAGGGAGGCTTAGGCACATGTATTTCAAATAACCCATAAAGCGTTTTGGGAAATTTCACTCGGATTGTGTTTTATGAAAACAATTATTTATTTTTAATGGGACCCTAAGTCTAAACTTAGGAAATTAAAATAATTAAAGGATATTAATTAAAACTGGGCGTGAATCTTCTAGAAAAGACGAAGATCAAGTCAAGTTAATCTTAGCCGTTGATTAACGATTTAATCTTAGCCATTGAAGTCTCAACGAGAAGATTATAAGAAGGACTTGATGGGGCATTTGGAAAACACACTGAGAGATCGGCATAGTCTAGAGATTGAAATTCTTTAGTAAGTAGTGCTCATGGAGAAGATCGATTGAGAAGATTCTTGCAGAGAGGGGCAGAGATAATTTCCGGTTGGAAGGTCATTTCCTGAGCCCGGAATACACAACAGAGAAGACAGAGGGCAGTATGCAGAAGAGGCAGCTTAGTAGCTACGTAGAAGAGGCAGTGCTGCAACCTTGAGGAGATCGGAGATTCAACTGAGGATTAGTGAGATCTAGTGCCAGAGTGACGAGGTGTGAGACTGGAAGGGCCAAAGATCAGTATCCAATCAGCAGAAGAGCCAACAAGCAGAGGTGACGCAGTCCCCACGCTGAGTGACACAGAACAATGCAGAGGCAACGTAAGGCTCATCAGCTCAGTGTTTGGTCAGTAAGGATTTTCCAGTGTCAGTCTGAGGTAATCCTCACTAGCTCTTTGTCAGTGAGATTCTCTGTGTGGATGGCCAGTAAGGCATCCCAGATTGTATTCAGAATTACTGCATAATAAACAAACCCTCAGCTGCTGTACTGATTTTCTCGCATTGGGTTTTTCCGGGGACTTAGTCCAAAAATAACGGTGTCGTGTGTCTATTGTTTATTGTTGCTCGGATCTTGTTTCCGCATTTATTTATTTTTCCGCAGTTTAATTTTGTGAAGGTTGTATTGTATGGGTTTCAATATTTACCGTAGAACACAGTAATAATTTGTTCAAAGAAATTAACAAATAGAAGAATTCTCATCAGTTGCTGCAGTAGGATTCCAAGTGCAGGAATTTTCACATGCTCTCTTCATAGATGTTCTCGAGGGTTTCTGCTCAACAAATTCTTTGTCCTCGATTGTAATATTCCCAAATGGGAAAAGCAAAAATATAGTGCAAAATGCTAGAACAGTAATGGAAATCATCATATAAAAGCAAGAAGCCAATATGGAGACCTTTCATGTGTTGTAACAACAGCAAAATATGTATAAGAAATGGCCCATAAGATACACAACAAGAAAGTACAAGCCTCCTTTAGACAAAGTCCTCAAGAAGAGGTGCTGCAACTATATATAAAAGCTGGAAGACCCTTACAACGTTATTTTATTAGCTTTGCTACAACAAATAATTATACATCAGATCTAGGGCTGATATGTGCCTCAAAAGATAGATCTATTTCAGATCTGAGCACTATACAACCTCCTTTGAAGAACCCCTTAAGGGTCTTCAGCAAAACACCAAGTACAAGATGTAGATCTAAGCTCTAAGGCTGCAGATCTACTGCAAAATACAGATCTGGAAAGTGTGGCTGGTCTGATATGATCAATACAATAGCCTCCTCCAATAGATCCTCTAAGTGAAAGGCAAATTCCCTTCACTAGAAAATCAACTCTCCAAATGGTGTGCCAAACCACCCTGCAACTCCTCCTACAGAAATAACGTAAATCTGGAAGTAAACTGTGCTGTAGGGATTAATAACCAGTTGGCCTGATGCCAAGATCTGAAAATAAGCACAATGGCCTTCAATACTGTCCTCCCAATGGAAAGGAAGCCTCCTCCATTGAAAATGAGCAATGAAATGGCCTAGATCTAGAGATCTAATCTCCACTTGCTGCAACCTGCAAAACAACCAAACCCTCAATAGGATCTATGTTGTAAATGAAAGATGAAGCTTGGCCTTAAGCCTGATAGTGGACAATGTAGTACAAGACTCTCCAAAGAGGCCTCTCAAGGAAAGAGGTGGGATTCCCGATCAGGAACACCCTGTGCTAAACAACACTTTATCTTAGCTAAACAACAAGAGAAAGATATATGTCTAAACAGACCATATATTCAGAAATATCAAATACCCAAACATCTTGAATATGGCTGCCATCCTTTTCCTTAAATAAGATATGAGCTTGCAAACCCTAAGCCCCATCCAATAATAACACTACATTCATACAAAGCATCTCCATCTAAAACTGCGCTATCTTTCATTGATGACCACTCCTCCATGACCGCGCTGTTGATTTGGTCAAGGTTGACCCAGTCAAAGTGATCCAGCCTCTTTTCACACCAAGGGTGCTTAATTAAGCTGCCAAGATTTATCTCTTTCACATTTGGCATTGATTTATTCATTATTAAGGAGAATTATGGACCTCCTTTGTCCTCTTATTCTTTAAACAAAGCAACAAAACAAAATTGAATATTCCAACTAGCTCATGGCTAATTGGGAATATTACAGTCCTCTCTTCCCAAATGTTGCTTGTCCTCAAGCAACTGACAAGGTGAGTGCTGCAACTCTTTTCCTCCTCCATTGGTGACACCAACATGGATAAGCTTCCCTCATAAGTTAAGTGTTCACCAATCCATCCTTCCATGAATTGCTCCTCCAAAGTTCTCATGAGATGCAAATAACCCATCCCATAAGGAGACAATAGTTGAAATGAAACAAATATGGTTTGCCCAATGTTCTCCCTGAAACATGTAGCATAATGAGTATGGAGAATCTCTCTCCCACAGCGCACATACAATCCTCCCATCCTCCCTCCAAACATTCCCATAAAAAGTATAAGTACATCATCAAGGTATGGGATCAAAATTAAGTACATACAAACAAAAATTTGTGCATATGGAGGTGGGTCATAGTCCCACATGTGGAACCAGCGTAGTAAATTTCTTGACTGCATCAAATAATGATGTGGTAAGTGGTTTCCCCACCACTTGCTTGCTACCCAAGTCATCTCACCATGGCTGAAAGTGTGAGATATGTTTGATGCTTTTGGAATGCACCCACAATGATACAAAATCTCCCTATGTCCTCCAAGGGAGTGGCCATGTTCAGAAATTTTTGTGGCCCAAAGTTGGCCATGAAGTTTATATGGAATAGTGCTCCTCCTTGGAGCTATGGCTTGCATAAACATGGTAAAGGGATGCATATCTTCATCATATAAAACATTAGATACACAAGCATATTCTTCACTAGAATTTCTCCTCATACAAATGGAGTGGTGCATAGATCTATCTCCTCTCATTCCAAAAGAGGAAAGAGGTGGCTGAATTAACTCCTTCATAGAGTTATGTTGCTCTCCCAACTCCACATGGTTCATGCTTCTTTGAAAATGCTGATATAGTTCCTCTTCAAAGCCCTTCCAAGTGTAGCTTTCCATGATAGTGTTGTATGCCTTAATGGAATAAGTATGGCTGAAAAAGAACTCTTCATAAGCTCTTTGTAGCAACTTATCCTTGAGCTTGGAGGCTCTAGATAAGAAGATCCTACCATGATAATAGATGACTTCATCTTGGACTGAATAGCCCTCTTAATGTAGCTGGTCATCAAGTATCATGCATGTGAAAAGATCCTTGGAATAATCCACCAACAGTTGGGATTTCCAATATGGATCAATCTTCCATAGTGACAACGCTGATGATCTATCACAAAGAACATTTGTCATATGGCTGCTCTTCTCCTTGACATCTCCCATGCCAAAGGTATATGATAGAAGGTTGCTATCCCCTCCTTGCTGCCCTTCTTGCATATGCACATGCTCAAGTAAAGATTGCAGCTTTTGAAAGTTAGTCTCCCATGGGAGGCTATCTTCTATCCAATACTTCCTTGGTTTAATCAAAGCATGCATTTGTGGCCACCATCTTCTATCATGTATGGAAGATTTCTCTCTAAGTGAGATCATCTTCTAAGTCTCCATAGCCAAGGAATGGTCTCCTTGCCCCATCATGGTGTCATCCTCCAATCCTGTAGCATTTCCTCTCAGCGCAGTATGAGATGAGAGAGTGGGTAATGGTGATAGTGGAAGAATATCTCCATCCTCCTTGAACCTACCCAAGACTCTCAACGTTGTATCTTGGTCTTCTAATGCTCCCATCCTTCTTGGATCTATAAATGGAGCATCAAGATGTGAGACATATTTCACCAAATCTAGATCAGGTGGTCTCCCAGGTGGTTTACCACAAGATAGTGATGTCTCATGGATCATCCTCATGTGCATAATAGATGGGATCATCATATCCTTGCTTCCACTGCGCAAATTCAACTTTGTTTTTTGTGTGGAAGTTTCATGATAGTTGAGTACCACTCTTAATGATGCAAGAGTGCCTCTAATTGGAGCAATTGCTCCATTCTTACCTCCAAGTGGTGGTGGATCATCTCCTGCTATTCCAGCGCTGTGACCCCTCCCTTGTTCTTCTTCTTCTTCCTTCTCATCATCTGAGAAGACCTCTATGTAATGTGCTTTTCCAGCTGCACAACCATGTTCGGGTGCCCAAGCTTCTTGGCATGTGAAGCAAAGCTTCCTCCTCCTCAAATCTTTCCGGACATCATCATCAAGAGGTTTTTTATATTGACTCTCCTTTGAAGGAAGAACCTTTTCTTCTTTTCCCTTTGATGGAAAAGAGGGCTTATGCTGAAATGTTGCCTTTGCTTTTGGCAAGGTATCTTGAAGGTCTCTAGCCCTTTCAATGGCATCTTGTAGGGTAGTGGGCTTGGTAGACTTAACCAACCCATGAAGAGGTTCATCTAAACCACCGATGAATATATATACCCTTCTTGTTGCAGATAAATCAGGAACCATAACAGAAAGTCTTAAAAATTCAGAAATGTAAGTTTTTGGATTACCTGATTGTTTTAGCTTTGCAAGCCCCATGAATGGTGCTTCAGGATCTTTTCTATCAAATCTTTCCACCAGCCTTCTAGTGAACTCTGAATGTGTAGTTACATTGGCATGACCCAATGTAGACAAGCCATGGAACCACCAGTCATGTGCTTCACCCTCAAGGTGCAGCGCTGCAATCTTAATGGCCTCCATTTCCGGAACCTTGTTCAACTGAAAGTAGATGTCAAGTTTCTCTACCCATGATTTGGCAGTGCACTTGGATGACCCATCAAAGTTGAGTAAGAAAAATCTGCCCATAGTGTGGTGTCGATCATGATTTTGAATGAATGCACCACTTCTATTGTGATGCCTTGGTCTTCTATTGTCCTGGATTTGACAAAATTCTTGAAAACTCAAGTGATCCTTGAATCTCTGAGTTTGAGATTCATACTCCATAAAATAGTCTTCAAGGGATTCTTGCTCTTGAAACCCTTCATTTTCCACAGCCAAGAATGTAGGCATAGTAGAGCGTTGGGAAACTTCTTGTTGTTCCACTAGTTGATCATTCCAGTGATGAGACATGCTAGAGCCTTCACCATGATGAAATCCTTTAGCGGATTCCTTGAATCTATCCATTCTCATCTCCTTGATCTCTCTAGCAATGTCTTGCATGGCTCTAAGAAGGATCTTAGGGAACTCCTCCTCTTCATCTTCACCTCCAGATAAAGGAGTTTTACCCTTGTCTTCTTTGTCATTTGTATAATCAAACTTTCCGAGTCTTCTTCTTTGATACCTCTTCTCTCTATCAATAAGAGGCTCTCCTTCTTCATATGACATATTGGCTTTTCAAGATGCACAAGCTGTGCTAAGATTATGTTCTGATACCACTGTAATATTCCCGAATGGGAAAAGAAGGAATATAGTGCAAAAAGCTGGAACAATAATGCAAATCATCATATAAAAGCAAGAGGCCAATATGGAGACCTTTCATATGTTGTAACAACAACAAAATATGTATAAGAAATGGCCCATAAGATACACAACAAGAAAGTACAAGCCTCCAATGGACAAAATCCTCAAGAAGAGGTGCTGCAACTATATATAAAAGCTGGAAGACCCTGAAAACGTTATTTTATCAGCTTTGCTACATCAAATGATTATACATCAGATCTAGGGCTGATATGTGCCTTAAAAGACAGATCTATTTCAGATCTGAGCACTATACAACCTCCTTTGAAGAACCCCTTAATGGTTTTCAGCAAAACACCAAGTATAAGATGTAGATCTAAGCTCTAAGGCTGCAGATCTATTACAAAATACAGATCTGGAAAGTGTGGCTGATCTGATATGATAAATACAATAGCCTCCTCCAATAGATCCTCTAAGTGAAAGGCAGATCCCCTTCACTAGAAAATCAGCTCTCCAAATGGTGTGCCAAACCACCCTGCAACTCATCCTACAGAAATAATGCAGATCTGGAAGTAAACTGTGCTGTGGGGATGAATAACCAGTTGGCCTGATGCCAAGATTTGAAAATAAGGACAATGGCCTTCAATACTGTCCTCCCAATGGAAAGGAAGCCTCCTCCACTGAAAATGAGCAATGAAATGGCCTAGATCTAGAGATCTAATCTCCACTTGCTGTAACCTGCAAAACAACCAAACCCTCAACAGGATCTGCGCTGTAAATGAAAGATTGTTGGAACACCTAATTCTCTATGGGTAGGTGTGGAATGCGAAAAGTCACAATGGAGTCCAAGTGACCTTGGAATGTGAAACCAAGAGTCACACCATTGTACTATAAATGTACATCATGTATAATGGAAAAATAAGTGAGCTACACGCTTATCCTTCATTGTGTGTTGAGTTTCATTGTGTGTGTGTTTATTCTTTCTCTACACCATGTGTGTGTTTAACATGGTATCAGAGCTCCAGGTTTAGAAGTCCCATTAAGCTTGTGAATAGAGCTGGCCTGTGTTGCATTGTGTATTTTCTGCTCATACTCTGTTCAGGTCGAAACTCCTAGTGTTGTTGGTGCCTCTATATATTGTAAAATACTGGTGGCACACAGTTATGAAAATCAATTCAAAAATGTTCCCTGCTTTGTCCTCTATCCCCCAGCATTTTGTCTCGTGTTATTATGTCTTCTGTGTAAATTTTAATCCACAATCAAATCTCATAGTTTCCGGCTCCTTTGACGAAATTGTGAGGATTTGGGATGTGAAAACGGGGAAATGCTTGAAGGTTTTGCCTGCCCATTCGGACCCTGTGACAGCCGTCCATTTCAACCGGGATGGATCGTTGATAGTTTCCAGCAGTTATGACGGTCTCTGCAGGATTTGGGATTCTGCCACCGGTCATTGCTTGAAGATGCTCATCGACGACGAGAATCCCCCAGTTTCATTCGTCAATTTTTCGCTCAACGACAAGTTTATTCTGGCTGGAACCCTGGACAATACATTGAGGCTCTGGAACTTTGGAACGGGCAAATATTGTATATCCTCTACATTTTCTGTGACCAATGGAAAATACATTGTCAGTAGCTCAAAGGACAATTGTGTATATTTGTGGGATCTTCAAGCTAGAAATATTGTTCAAAAGTTGGAAGGTCATACAGATACTGTGATTTCTGTCTCTTGCCATTCGACACAGAACAAAATTGTTTCTGGTGCATTGGAAAATGACAAAACTCTAAGGATTTGGGTTCAGGAAAATTAATTGAACTTCCCTTTAACATTACTAGTTTGACTCTATGCCTTCTACATTCCGATAGATGTATTGTAACTGACCCAAGGCACCACTGTGTATATTTATTGGTTTTGCGGAAGAAACATTAGATAGAAATTGGTATCATATATTTCTACGCTGCAAAATCTGGAGGAGCCATATATTTCTATTGAGAAGCCAAGTGAATCCTCACGCGTTCGAGCTTGGCGTCGCTACCTCACTTGTTCAAGCTTGGCATTGTTGTCTCACACATCTTGGTGTATATGGTTGGCGTCATTGATCGTGCATCCCAGGTATATATATTACCTATGAGTTAAACCTTTTTCACCAAGTTAAACATTTTTGAAGACTGTTAATCTGTGTGAACTCATGTTGAGAATCGGTCCTGAAATTGCATAAGAGAACAAATATATGTTGGGTGGTTAAAAAAAGAAGAAGTAGTAATATGCAATTTTGTGGTGTAGTCCCTCACTAGTAGGCTCATATATATGAGTAATATGTATGAAGACTAAGAGTCTGGATTGTTCGTATATCCATTGCACATTGGTTGTCTGGTGCACATTGAGTGAGTTCATAGTCGCAATCAGTATTTGAAGTGAAAATTTGAGTTGTTGATGTAAGTCATTGTTGATTGTCCTCCATCATTTGAGGAGCACATTTTGTACTATGAGATTTTCATAGTTGGAAGTTCTTTTGAGTCATTTGTAATTTTTGAAAGGAAGTTGAATTAGATTGTAAATGGGTGCATTTTTGGTTGAAGCCGACACCGTTTATTTTGAGCCTAAGTTGTTGAAAATGGCTAAAATCAATGAGGCATTAGAGTTGTTGAATAACCTCATTCATTCGAATGTTGATGATGTGATAAAAATGAGCAAAGATGCTCTTTGTAACATTCAAAGTTGTTTGCTAGATGCACAAGAAAATATTGAGTTTTTGCAGTTGGAATCTCAGCTCCAACAAGATGAACTTCAGCAAAAGAGTCACCATTCTGAACTTGTTTCTGTTCAGAAGATTGAGAAGGACTCCCATCAGCAGCAAGAAGATAAAGTTGCAGTTGATCCACATTCAGTTCCTTGTACTAGAGCAGATTTACATGTAGATGCAGCAGTTCAGCCTGCACTTCTCAAGCCCATCATTAGCCCTTGGGAATAGCTTGTCCACAACAAGCACCGAATTGGTCTTGGATATGACAAGGATGTGTCCTTTCATATTCCAGACTACACCAAGTCCATCATATTTTAGAGTGCTAGATTCTTGTATGACAGTTCACCTGCAGCTGTTCCAGATCCTGCTCCGCTTCCACAACATCAGATTGTGAAATGCCAACATTGTGATCGAGTTGGCCATATGAAAGATCACTGTTTTGATCTTCATCCATGCAAGCATTGTGGTCGGCACACCCATTCTTTAGACAGATGCTTCAGAAACAAGCCTCCTGCAAGAACAAAGATTCATCTTGGATGGTTCGCTTCTTGGCAATGGGCATCAGTAGCCAAGAAGATGTTTAAGATGCATGTCAGAACATGTTCAAGAATATTGAGCAAACTTGCAGTTGAGTTTTCGCCATCATCTCACCTTGTCCTTGACACGGGGGAAAATGGTGGTCATGTACAAGCTTCGACGTCAGATCAAGCGAGCTTGAGCCACAATCTCTCATTCCATGTTCAGAGTTGTAGCCAGAGACACAGCAGTTCAAGCGAGCCTGAGCCGCAATTCGTCATTCCAGATTCAGAGATGTAGCCAGAGACACGGATGCCCATGAGCATGCCTTCGGTTGGTGGACAACCTTAAACCATCATCTTTGGTTGGTGGATAACCTAAAACCATCACAGGTAGTAGACCTCCCTTCTTTGAGGTTGAAGGTCTCCCTTTCATATATGAGGGACACTTCCTCTAGCAGAAGCCTTCAGCGTCTTGCTAGCTTTGGTTGAGTTCCAGGAAATGCTTCAAGCATTCCAGTGTTGTTGGTAATCCTAAAACCATCACAGGTAGTAGACCTCCCTTCTTTTAGGTTGAAGGTCTCCCTTTTGTACGAGGGACAATTCCTCTAGCAGAAGCTTTCAGCTTCTTGCCAGTTTTGGAAGAGTTTCGGGAATTGCAACAATTATTGCGTTCCAGTGTTGGTGGTCCTCCTTAAACCACCTCTTTTTTCCAACATTTCAGAGAGTTGATTCAGCCCAAGTGCTGCCATGCATACTTTGCAGATTTGTATTACAACTCTCTTCTTGGACTCACACATACCCCTTCGGATTAAAGGGGGAATGTTGGAACACCTAATCCTCTATGGGTAGGTGTGGAATGCGAAAAGTCACAATGGAGTCCAAGTGACCTTGGAATGTGAAACCAAGAGTCACACCATTGTACTATAAATGTACATCATGTATAATGGAAAAATAAGTGAGCTACACGCTTATCCTTCATTGTGTGTGTGTTTATTCTTTCTCTACACCATGTGTGTGTTTAACATGGTGTTTAACAAAGATGAAGCTTGGCCTTAAGCCTGATATTGGACAATGTAGTACAAGACTTTCCCAAGAGGCCTCTCAAGGAAAGAGGTGGGATTCCCAATCAGGAACACCCTGTGCTAAACAACACTTTATCTCAGCTAAACAACAAGAGAAAGATATATATGTCTAAACAAACCATATATTCAGAAATATCAAATACCAAACATCCTGAATATGGCTGCCATCCTCTTCCTTAAATAAGATATGAGTTTGCAAACCCTAAGCCCCATCCAATAATAACACTACATTCACATAAAGCATCTCCATCTAAAATTGCGTTGTCTTTCATTAATTACCACTCCTCTATGACAACGCTGTTGATTTGGTCAAGGTTGACCCAGTCAAAGTGATCCAACCCCTTTTCACACCAAGGGTGCTTAATTAAGCTGCCAAGATTTATCTCTTTCACATTTGGCATTGATTTATTCATTATTAAGGAGAATTATGGACCTCCTTTGTCCTCTTATTCTTTAAACAAAGCAGCAAAACAAAATTGAATATTCCAACTAGCTCATGGCTAATTGGGAATATTACATTGATGGAACCCAAATTGAATACCTTGATCATTCAAAAAATACCACAAAGAAGGAAAAGCAAACCCAAAGTTGTATGAGAGAGCGATGTTTTGTAAACTTCTATGTTTGATGCTTGATGATGGGAGATGTCACAAGTTCGAATAGTCAACCGTGGAGAAGAACAAAGCATTTGTACCAGTCTTCAAACAAGTTGAACGATCCCTTTCACAAATGTAACACATAACATTCACTCCACATCAAAGTTAGATTGCATTATAATCTATCTTGAGATCAATTGATTTTGTTGTTAGTTGCTCTCAGAATTGTGCCAATTGCCACCATGATGAAGCAAATTGTATGCAACTAGAACACTAACAAGAATGTAGCTGGAACACTAACAACGTACCGACCATAATCTATACCATCACATATGATATGACCTTTGAAAAAATTTCAACGCATGTACGCCCACCATAATGCATACATCGACCTTCAAAAGTAAGTTAACACAAAATGATATATAAAGCTCAACACATATACCATATATACATACCATCATCTAGTCTCCAATGCATAGCATAGCATACCAACAACTCTATGTAATCGACCTTCAAAGAAACCAGTCAACGCATATGTAGAGGCACATCAGTCAACATTTCATTGCACTCAATGCATGCATACCCCAGTTTGCAAACACACCAATGCATAATTCGCGGATATCAAAACCCATTTACGGCCTTTTCAACACAACGTTCATACTAGGTTTCAATAAAACGCTTAACACTAGCATAAAGAATTCAACGCAACATTAAGTCACGGTGACCAACATACAAATTTTCATTCAACGCGTAGGTATGTGATGTACGCTTAGGTATGTGATGTATTAACACTAGCATACATACCATAAATTACCTCTCATTACAGGAGTTTCGACCGAGTGCATAGTTCACGGTCTTTGACATCAAATATATTAAAGATGCTAGGAGTCTTGAATGCAAAGATTCATTACTAGTTCACAAGTAATTCATCAACACACTGTATATATGATATATATATCCTCTTGAAGGAGCACACACATCATTGAGACCACAGTCACGTCTTGCAAATATTTGATCAACGCACATACATTCCATCACATACAAACCAACTTACATAGCAATGTTTTAACCAATGCAGAGAAGTGTCCGCTTGCACCATTCAATGTAGAGAAGGAACATTACAGGTTGGCTGCGTGCAAATGTGGACTAGTCAACAATCTTTAGGAATCAACACAGAGTAGGAATAATTTGAGATATAAACAACGTACATATCAAGAGCGATCCACTATCAAATGCACAGAAAATAGGGACAGAGGTTATAATTAAGGAAACGACCAAACAAACAATGGACGTTGCAAAGAAAGAGCACTGACAGTTGCAAAAAGTGCCCAAATATGAGAAAACAAGCTTCTGACATAGGCCAAATTAGTGGAGCGTTAGGTCAGGCATACAATTAGAGCACTCAAGTTCTAGCAAGTAGGATAGAGCCAATAGAGAAAAATAGATAAAACCAGTGGCTCATATTGGAGTAGGGCTAGAATTCCCCCGCACTGATACCATGTTAAACACACACATGGAGAAGACAGTAGGTTAGATAAATGTTCATTGCATTTATTATTCACAATAATGTACATTTATGTATTTCCTTGTGACCCTTGGTCTTCACATACCAAGAGGTCTCTTGGACTCCGGTGACTGTTCACATTCCACACCAACCCTTAGCGGATTAGGTGTCCAACAAAGGGGAAAACCCACAAAATCTCTTCTCTTCTTATAGAATCTGCTTCAAATGAGAAAACCAAAACCCTAGACCAAGTTCTCCTCCTAGCAGCAAGTCAACCCTTGAAAAAAACCCTTCCAAGTTGTCAATAATCCACTCATGTCAACAAGAGTCAACCTTCCTCAAGTCTGCTTCAAATTCAAATTTTGACCTGCAGTAACTTCAGAATTTCGACCTGCAACTTTCGATCTCCTGCAACAAATTTCAAACCCCAATCCTTTCTCACGTGTGACAAAAAATACCAAAATTTCGTCTTTTTCTCCTTCACTAGGGTTTTTCTCCTTAATTCTTGTCCTTGACTCTCTTTTTCTTATTGTTTCTATTGAAAATTGAGCTTGTTGATTGGTCTCTCAAATGTGGTTGAGCTCCTCTTATTTATAACCTTCTTATTGTTGATTTTTTTGGGTAGCATCAGATGTGCTCTAGCTCTGAAACTTTGTGGAGGGGCTAGAACACATGAGATCTCCAAGACCCAAAAATCGTTTGGAGAAATTCCACTCGGAATTTAAGTTATTCCAATAACTAATTATTTTAATGGAGACCCTAAGTCTAACTTAGGGAAATTAAATAATTAAAGGGAATTAATTTAAACATGTGGGTGAGAATGTTTTAAGCGACGAAAATCAAGTTTTTTATAATCTTAGTCGTTGATTAGAGATTAGATCACGACCATTGATTGTTCAACAAGAAAAGTATTAAGCGAAGGCTTGGGGTCAGTTGGAGAAGACACAGAGAGTGGCAACACTTGAGCTAAGTCGAAATTTTGTGGCGCAGTTTGCTGAGAATTTTCGAGTGAGCTTGCAGTGCAGTGAGGGGCAAATCGGCAGAGGGATTTCAAATCCAAGGCTGAGAATACGTTGGCAGAGAGGCAAATTGGTACCAGAGGAGAAGCATAGGCCAAGCTGGAGTGGCACAGAGGTAGCATGAGCCTAGGAGGGGTGACGCAGAGGCAGTGTAAGCCCAAGAGGGGTGACGCAGAGGCAGCGTAAGCCCAGCAGGGGTGATGCATAGCTAGAAGGGCTCACGCAGAGGGACGCAAAGCCAGAAAAGGCTGATGAAATCAATGAAAGAGCTGCGTTGGGGTTTGAGTGGGCTAGATAGGGCTCGTATTTAGCAGATCCAGAAGGGGTGACAAAACCACACTTAAGCGTGATGCAGTGACTGCGTAGGCACCTGTGGGGTTCAGCTGAATCAACCATATTATCGGTCTTTGGAGATAGAGGTACTACTGCTGGGGTTTTCTCTGTTGGGTAAACCACTACTAGTACCCTAGATTGTATTCAAAATTCTGCATAATAATAAAACCCTCAAGAGCTACTGCACCGGTTTTCCCGCATTGGGTTTTTCTAAGGACATTTGTCCAAAAAATCTTGTGTGTCCTTTGTCGACTGTGCTTATTTCTTCAGTACTTGATCTGTATGTATGTGTAGGCTGCAGTGTGTTTACTTCAGTGTTTTTTGAATATTTCTGAAAATAACTTGTTAAATTAAAAACATAAGTAGGAGAAGTAAACCAGATTTATGCAGTAGTTTTTCTGTAATAAGGATTCAAAAAATTTCACATGGTATCAGAGCTATTGTAGATCAGGGAGAGCTGAAGCGATCAACGAAGAGGCGAAGTTTTTTGTTGCAAGAAGGCGGCTGTGACAACACAGATCCAGGAAAAGGCAATGCAACACTAGAGGGACAACGCAAAGCCCAGGAGGGGTGACGTAGAGCTGACGCAGAGGTTCACGCAGGCCCAGGAGGGTGACGCAGTCCGAAGGAGGTGACGCTGTGCCAGTTGCTGTGGCTGGAAGTGCAGTCTGGTTCTTCGAAGTTGCTGGTGGGGCATTGTTTTTGCCGCTGCAAAACAATGTTTAGCAGGGTTGACAAAGTAGGGGAAACAGATCCGATTAGCGGAGTGATTGGAGAGACCTAATTCGATAGAATTGGTGGAGGATTTCTGAGAGGGAAATCACTTGTGAGAGGGAGCGTATTCTCTAGAGGGTTTCTATCACCAAGAAACCTAGATTCGAGTCTCTTGCTGAGAGCAACAACAGAAAAAGGGAGAAGAGTATCTGTTTTGACATCGTTGAGCAGAGATGGCCTCTCATGGATTGAGGGATAAGGACAGGTTAGATGGAGCATCTAACTTCATGATCTGGAAGGCCATAATTCTGTCAGTCCTTGACAAATATCGCATCAAAGATCATGCCGAGAAGGTTGTAGCTATTCTTGTTGATGCTGATCCGTTGATGAAGTATGAGGAAAATCAAGCTAGAGCCAAGTGCTTGATTATGGACGGGGTGAGGGATCATGTGGTCCCACACATTGCCGAGAAGAATATGCCAGGTTAAAATACTCATAACAGGTTATTCCTCCACTTTGAAAAAACCGATTCACCTGTATGGAATCACTTTTTAAAAATAATATGCCAAATGAGATGTGGATGACATTGACCACATTGTACCAAGATACCTTTGTCTAGAGGAAGATGCTTCTAGAGAATTAGTTGCGACTATTTCAGATGCATAAGGGAGAGGAAATCGACCCTTTCCTCATTAGATTGAAGGCAATTCGAGATTAGCTGGTTGCTATGGGGGCCACTCTTGATGATGGTCTTATGGTGAGGACTGCCCTGAATGTAGTGTCTGAAGAGTGGGAGACCTTTGTCCAAGGCATCTTGGGCAGAGCGACACTTCCAAATTGGGAAGACATGTGGGCAACTCTTCGTCAAGAAGAGATCACGAGATTGACCAAGATGGGCAACAACAACCGAGGAGCCAAGATCAAAAAGGAGGAGGAGGAAGATGCGACTCTCACATCTAAGGGACAACAACAACAACGAGGGAAGAAGAAGAAAGACCTTTCTAAGGTTCGGTGCTTCAAATGTGATGAGTTGGGACATATTGCCACTACTTGTTTTCAGAAGAAGGGAAAGGAAGATTCAGATTCTAAGGCTGCAACAGTGAAGGGCGATGATGAGAGTGATGACGATATGGCTATGAGTGCTCATGTCCCTCGGGAGAAGAGGTGGGGCAACATAGATCTGTAGTTCTCTCGAACTGCGAACTACAGATGTAAAGGGGCAAAATCCTTGAGGTGTCCAGACTCTTGGATCACATACGAGCTGCGGGAGCCCTTAATGATAGTAGTAGGATGACTGGAGTCAGTTGGTGCGGAGGATTATGGAGGCATATTGGCAGAGCTAGGATATTGAAGACTGGAGCAGCGCAAAGCAGAGGCAACAACAACATAGAGGTTGATGGGATTTCAGCAGTGCAGAGCAACAGCAACGCAGAGGCTCCAGAGGGTCAACGCAGATTAGCAACAAAGGGTGTTTCAGTATCGAGGTGCAGCCAGATTGACTTGTCTTTCAGGATTTTGGGTGATGTTCTTCAGTTGCTTACTTCTCAACAACTGAGTTGCAGTGCAGCAGTTAGCATTGGCAGTTCTATGGGCAGCATGATGCAACATTTGAGAGGGAGCTGCAGTACAGATGAGGCAGTGACTGTGGCAGAGTCATGTGCAGCAATATAGAAGGCAACAACGCAGTGGACGAAGGGCAGCAGGCTAAGCATCAACAACACAAGGGACCGATGTTGTGGATCAAAGTAATGCTTCTAGATTGAAGTGTTGCTAGAGCACATTCCTTGCTAAGAGGGAGTGTTGATTTTTTTGGGTAGCATCGGATGTGCTCTAGCTCCGAAACTTTGTGGAGGGGCTAAAACACATGAGATCTCCAAGACCCAGAAATCGTTTGGAGAAATTGCACCCGGAACTTAATTTATTCCAATAATTAATTATTTTAATGGAGACCCTAAGTCTAACTTAGAGAAATTAAATAATTAAAGGGAATTAATTTAAACATGTGGGTGAGAATGTTCTAAGTGACGAGGATCAAGTCTTTTCTAATCTTAGCCATTGATTAGAGATTATATCATGACTGTTGATTGTTTAACGAGAAAAATATTAAAGGAAGGCTTGGGGTTAGTTGGAGAAGACACATAGAGCGGCAATACTTGAGCTAAGTCGAAATTCTAGGGCGCAGTTTGCTGAGAATTTTCGAGTGAGCTTGTAGTGCAGCGAGGGACAGATCGACAGAGGGATTTCAGATCCGAGGCCGATAATACATTGGCAGAGAGGCAGATCTGTACTAGAGGAGCAGCGCAAGCCAAGCTGGAGTGATGCAGAGGTAGCGTAAGCCCAGGAGGGGGTGATGCAGAGGTAGTGTAAGCCCAACAGGGACACAGAGCGGAAAAGGATGACGTAGTCACTCACAGAATTGCGCTGGGGTTTCAGTGGGCTAGATAGGGCTCGTATTTAACAGATCCAGAAGGGGTGACACAACCACACTGAAGGGTGACGCAATGATTGCGTAGGCACCTGTGGGGTTCTTCATCCTTAGCTGAATCAACCATATTATCCGTCTCCAGAGATAAAGGTACTACTGCTGGGATTTTCTTTGTTGGGTAAACTACTACTAGTACCCTAGATTGTATTCAGAATTGTGCATAATAATAAAACCCTCAAGAGCTGCTACACCAGTTTTCTCGCATTGGGTTTTTCTGGGGATATTTGTCTGAAAAATCTTGTGTGTCCTTCGTCGAATGTGCTTAATTCTTCAGTACTAGATCTGTATGTATGTGTAGGTTGCAGTGTGTTTACTTCAATGTTTTCTGAATATTTCTGAAAATAACTTGTTAAATTAAAAACACAAGTAGGAGAAGTAAACCAGATTTCTGCAGTAGGATTTCTGTAATAAGGATTAAAATTTTTTCACACTTATGAGGTTGAATACCCCTCTTTAGGGCGACTTGTCTTTGACAGGGCTGACTTGTGCTAGGAGGCTTGAAGGGCTTTTCTCGACTCATAATTAGTGCCATTTACATGTTACAACTTTCCCAATAGGATCTTATACAAATAACAAGGACTTTCTTGAATCAAGAAAAATATTATTTTGACATGACAAACCCTAGAAGCATGAAGAACATGCTTGACCTAGATTACCATAAAAATAGAGCATGAAACCCATGCTTAAAATAGTATTTTTCTTTATTTTTTTCTTGTAACATAAAATATACTTAATGACATGAGTACAATGACAATTATGAAGACCGAAACTAGTTACATTTTCCAAGAGCCCAGGCGTCCCTAAGTCAACTTGTGTTCTTATGTGGAGTTAATTTCGAAGGGGGAATCATGGAATAGGTTGGGCATACTCCTTGAAGTTGATTAAAATGGGCCTCATTTACCTTTTTGTTGCAAGATTGGCTAACCCATTTTCCTCTTGGTTTTAGTGCCTTAGGACGTGATAACATGAGATTGAGGCTTGAGTGTCGTTTTACTATCAAATCCATTCTAGAATAGTGTTCAATTGATAGTCTTGCGATGGAAGGTTGAAGAGGAGATTTGATGTCTAATATCAAGTCTTCTATGAGTGTTAGCTTTGAGATATTGGTCTTTTATAAGTTTTAGTCCTTGTAGAAGAGCGTATGATTTTGCCACATTGTTGGTTGCTACTACTCCGAGTCTCCATGAATAGGAATAAACTTTTGTCCCCTTGGGGTTGTAAACAACCTCACCCCCCTTGGAACCTACCACCCATATATGAAAGGAAATTACAAAGATGCTTGTTTAGAATATCGCATTTGATGTAATTTCATGAGATTGGGTATCACCCATGTTAGTATCGCTAAATAAGAATTGTAGATCAACAATGGGTGTAAATTTTCAAAGTTTGAATGTATCAACCAATAAGATTGTTTTCCATCCCTTTCACAGATAATAGACAAAGTAATGAGACATAGGGTCTACTCTTTTAATTTTTTCTTTTGTTTTTAATTCTAAACCAGATGAACATTGATATAGCAGATCACATCACATTCTTACATAATTGGTATTTATGCTTCGTATATGTATGTATTTATGTATATGGGAATTCATAATGGTCTTATGGTGTTTTTGCATGTCTTGAGAAGATAATATAAAAATATTTTGGGATTATTAATCTATTTACGAGTATATGGTAATGTGCATGTATGAGTTAAACCATTCAATAATGTAATTGTCTCGTGTTAAGTTTGTTATGTTGTCTCTTACTTGCATGAAGTGTTCTTGCTGTTAATTATTGGATGCATTGATTGTTGTGAAGAACAAAAACTTGATGCAAATAGGATTGTAGTGATTGGGGAGAAGGCATCACCCTGAAATGTTAATTGCATCAAATGATTTATAGTCCATGCGAAACCTTGATCCAAACAAGATATAAGTGATTATAGAGAAGGAATTTCCATGAAATCCTTAATACGTCAACTTATTCTTAGCGCATATTGGATATTGTTGTCAGCCCTTTGAAAGCTTTGCTATGTTGTCTCATCCTTGTGAAAGATATAAGGGAGCATAGTTTGATTGGGGATCCAAACAATTAATCCTTGAGTCATAAATATAGCTTGGTACACATAGGGTAGGAATGTTTTACAATAAGCATCGTTACCCTAGCAAAGAGGTGAGTGATTTTAGTGTGGATATCAATGCTTTGTTTCTTGAATGATAGATTTCTAAGTAACTTAAAGTGTTTTTAGGGAAGAAATATTATCAATTGATATGCATCATTATTGAGTTGTTGGTTTAACAGAAAGTAGCATATTTCATGTATCAATTCTCTATAGTGGTGAAGAAAGTGAAATGATGCTCCATTTGTATTTTGATTAAATATTTTTTATAAAATTTGAGAACATGGTTGATTGAATTGTAGGATAGGATCTTGTTTGCCCATCTCAAATGCATTAGAGACCTAGTCTATAACTTGTTTAATATATTGATGTATTATTTGGAGACTATCGAGTAATTAACATGGTTTGTTACTTTGTGTAGGTGGTTGGCGGTGTTGACATGATGGCACAAGCAATAGCTTTGGCCAAAAGGCCTCATATTTTGGTAAATGTTCAATGCCAATTTTAAAGATTATTATTGATTTTGAGTTCAAATAATTTCCCTTAGGGACATCCAAAATCGTAAATAATTTGGAAATGCTTTTATTTTTGGGAAAGGATAGTTAGCAAAATCGTGCTTGTTTCCAAGTAAGTTAAGTTTATAATGGTTGTCTAATTGAGGCAAGGGACTTGGTAGGCTAGTTAAGCATCCTATCTAAAATAGTGTTTTATTGCCTAGATAAATGCTTGAATCATGCATGTATAAAAACGCAAACAAAGTAAAACTAGATTACGAAAAAAGCTATAGGGCTCTTTGAGAGATTTTATAAAGGAGAAGTGTGACTTGAGAAACTATGACCTCAATTTGGTATCACCAATGCATGGCAATCAAAGAATTTATTTTCTTGCATTTTGGTATCCCACCTATATTGAATAACCTTTGGTCATCATATATTGTTCATAATTTGATTTCCATCTAGCAAGCTTCGATTGGAAATTCATTGAATTGCTTTGTATAATGAATAATATGGGCTTTGTATGTCTCATCAGCCTTTTTGGACATCTCTTTGACATTTTTGTGATTTATTATTGGATTTTCAAGCTTAATTGTATTTATTGTTTATTTCAATTATATTCTCCGAGTTATTTTTGTGTATATAGTGTGTATAAAAGGCTTGGAAATGCTTGCCAGGCCAAGACATATATAGGCAATTTTGAAAAGGAAATGATTACTCATGCATTTATGCAAGGTAGTTATCTTTCATAAATATTAAGATGAAGTGGTCAGATTCCTCTAATTATTTATGGTTCAACCAGTAGTTCCTATTTTATTTATAAAGGGTTCAATTGCCAACGCTTCATTGAGTAGTATCCTATTTATCCTTGAGGAGGCTTTTGTGATTGACAATAACCTCGATCAGTCACTTGACAATATCAGAGCTTAACATAGCTTCAATAAATTTTGTATCTAATTTGGTAACAATGAACATTGAATAACTGATTTTTCCCATAGTGTTTTAAGGGCATAGCCATCCGTTCTGCATGTTTTCTTTTTCCGTGGAAAAATCATGACTTTCTATTAATTATAAAAAGTTATGTAAGTAGATGCATACAGTGCATTCCTTTACTGTCCCAAGCTGCACCACTTAAAAAGCGGGTGCCCATATAATCAGAACGAAGCAACTAAAAAATAAAAAATAAAAAAAGGGGTTAAGCAAAAGATCTTAGTCACCCTTTTCTCCCTTTCTTCTTTTCTACTTTTCGCCATGCTCCTTGATCAGGAGTGGTTGATCCCTTCTGCATGTTATCTTGCATTTACGACAATTTTACAATTGAATCTTCCCATGAGGACTCATGATTGCGCCTTCTTATGCTTGATGCTTAGATAATCTTCTAGCAATAACTTTTATGCTAAATGACGAGAATAATTCACCCATATGGTGAAGATTCTCTACATAATCTGCAAAAATATCTGCGTTACTCCATGACCCCAATTAATTTTCTGTTAAGTCTTTCTGATAAATCATAACTTGGAGGGACTAATGCATGAACTGAGACTGAACTAACAATTGAAAAGTATCTCCTGGCACAATTGGACATGCTCTGGGAACTGGTAAGAATGGTGAGTTATCCCTTTCTAGAATTGAGTTTGCCTTTAAGATAATTTGATTCTACAGTAACATTTACATCAATCTTTCATGGACAGATGACTCCCTCGTTTTCTCCTGCATTTCTGTTCTACACAATATTTCTCTGTCAGTTAATTTCCTTCATTAAAGAACACCTGATACTGAGTTAAATTGTAGCTAAATATTAATCGAAATGAAGAGATGACACAGCCCTAAAGGTAGCTTAATAAGCTTTCTACCATTGTTTCAAGATCACAATCCTTAAAGATCATAATGCATCGCTTCAAAATTAAACAACTGGAACCATCCTGAGATGTGACTTGAAGACTACCTGCATGGTGGACTTGAAATGAAGCTTGAGATGAATGAAAATCTTCTATACATCCCTTATGATAATAACAAACAACTGTGGGCAGTTCTGTTACGGAACTCTGAATCACATGGCTTTTAAGGCAGTAGACACTAGATTTACTACCATATCAATACTGAATCCTAGACAGAAGCATTTATAATTCTATTCACAACCTAAAACTATAAGATTTGATATTCCAAGGGACTGGGCCTGGCACACAAGCTTTACAAGAAAGATGTTTGAAAGTGAAACCTGGGATGCACCCCATAACATAAGATAAAATGATTTAATGAATGACCACACTAAGTAGGACAATGGGACTCAAAAATACATTCAGTATTAAAACATAGTGGTACTGCAAAAACAGCTTCTATTGCTACTCTATCAAAGAAAGGAGAGCTTAGTATAATACGATAAGGAGTGCCCTATGAAGAAGAAAATGTTGAAACCCTAGTGCCCCAAGAAACCCTAGGGAAGAATTACCCTGGTTCACTACACCACGAAATCCCTAAGGATTAAGTGTCCAACAATCCCCTCTTAATTTGAAGGGGTATTAGTGAGCCCAAACACCATTTCGATTTTTTCAAACTTTTCTCTTCCAAGTCCTTTGGTGAAGATGTTTGCAATTTTCCAATTTGTGGAAGAATGTCTTAGATGAATAGTCTTGGCCTCTACATGACATCAAATTAAATGATACTTTGTTTTGATGTGTTTGGTTTGATCATGGAATTTGGTGTTCTAGGGTAACTTGATTGTAGAAGTATTGCCAATCAAAAGAGGAATAAAATCTACTGTTTCTCATGTGAGTCTTCAAGAATCTTCTTGAGCCACACAATATTCTTTGTTGCTTCTGCAACTGCCACATATTGTGCCTTTGTTGTGGAATCTGCTGGAATTGATTGTTTGCGTGACTTTTAGGAGATAACTCTTGATCCAAGACTCATAATATAGCCTAAAGTAGATACTCCATTTTCTTTGTGTCCATCACTGTCTTAGTCAAAATATCCAATGAAGCTGAAGTCATCCACTTGTGAAAATTTGAGTCCAAAGTCTCGAGTTCCTTTCAAGTATTTTAGAACTCTTTTTGTAGTAGACCAATGTTCTTCACAAGATTTTTGTATAAATTTGGAAAGAATTTAAATAGTAAATGAAATATTTGGTTTGGTAGTGGTGAGTCAAATTAAACTTCCCACAAGTTGTCTGTACTTGGCTGAATCCCCAAATTCATTCCTTTCTTTTGATGTGAGCTTTAGATTCTGTTCCATTGGAGTAGATAAAGGGATTGCATTCAACTATGCTAGACCTGTTCAACAATTCTCCCATGTACTTCTTTTGAGAGAGGAATATATACTTTGGATGTTGGGTCACTTCAATGCCGAAGTTGTATTGAAGGTAGTGTTTTAAAAACCGGCCGGATTGACTCCGATTTGATCGAGTTGACCGAGCCAACCCATTGGCCAGACCGGCTTGGTAGAAAAACTGGTCTAGAGGTCAGTCGACCGACTCGGCCGATTTGTGCCCAAGTTGTATTGAAGGTAGTGTTTTAAAAACTGGACAGATTGACTCAGATTCAACTGAGTTGACTGAGCCAACCCACTGGCCAGACCGACTCAGTAGAAAAATCGGCTTGGAGGCCAGTTTGTGACCGAACCGGCCGACTTGGCCGAGTCTAAGTTAGACCGGCTGCAGACCCCACAAACGACCCAAAACAGACCTCAATTCGGATTTTCATTCAGTTTTAGGGTTTTGGTATGCCCTCTAACTCCTCCCAAGCCTATAAAAGCTACCCAACCCCTCTCATTTCCTCACAACTATATCATTGCATTTTTGTGAGCATTTGTGAGGAATTTGTGAAGAGTTGTGGAGTTGGTTTTTGGCTCAGTGTGCTAGTACAGTTCCAGTTGAAGATCTTGATGAGGAGGAGGAGCCATGGGTTTCCCCCTCAGATTTAGAGTTTGAGGCAGAGGATCTTGCCTTGTCTAGCAGTAGTGACTAGTCATGTTTTGTTGTAGAGGCCATTTAGATCCTCTTTGGTCATGTGTTTTTGTTTTGATCTCTATATCATGTATGTATTGGACAATGCACTTGATGATATAATGGATATATTCATGAACCTAGTTTGATCATATGTTGTCTTTTGTCTATATTCTAATGCTTTGTGTTTGGAAACATGAATGAAAATCTTTAAATATATATATATATATATATATATATATATATATATATATATATTTAATAAAAAAATTATTATTTAATGTATTTTTTACAGAGACCAAGTCATTGAAACCGAACTGGCCGAGTCGATATCGAGCTGGAGCTGGAGTTGGAGTCGACCCTCGGCTGGTTCGGAACTCGAGTCGGTGTTTTAAAACACTGATTGAAGGTGACCCAAATCTATCATCTCAAAGCCCTTCTTCAATTGTTCTTTATGGATGTAATATAGTTTTCATTGTTCCAGGCTATTAATAGATCAACTACATAAACAACAAGATATACAACAATTTTTCCAACTTTCTTGAAAACTGAGTTGTGTCATCAAGGTTAAAGTGTTTGAAATTCAATTTTAGAAGATGCTCTGTTTGATTGGCTCACAATGCTTGCTTTAGGCCATATAAGAATTTGATAAGTTTACATTCTTTCTATTATTTTCCCTTTACAACAAAACTTTTCCGTCGAGCCATGAAGACATTTTCTTTCAAGTCTCCACACAAGAAAGCAGTCTTCACATCCATTTGATGAACTTTCCATCCATTCTAAGTTGCGAAGGTGAAGAGAATTCAGATGATGGCCCATTTTGTTGTGGGGGCAAAAGTCTTTTCATAATCAACACCTCCTTTTTGTGGAAGTACTTTTGCAATGAGCCTTGCTTTGTGCTTGTTAAGTGAGCCATTTGATTTGTACTTGTTCTTATATACCCACTTGCTGCCAATTGATTTGGTTTTGAATGGAGGGTCCACCAACTTCCATGTTCCATTTTTTATGAAAGCATCATATTCCCTCTGGCATCGCTTCTTTCCATTCATCATGACAAGTAACTTCTTTAAAAGTTGGTTCAAAGTTAGTAGATAAATTCAATTCACATTCTTATGAAATATCCATGTCATGTGCATCAATTGAATCAGAATTATCTACATCACCTGCATCTTCTTTGGTGGAACCTTTGGTTCTTGTTTTTTTGATTTGATTAGGACGAACACTTTTAAGTGTTTTGGTGAGCCATTTTGGGGGACCTTTTTGAGATGGTGCAGGTTGCTCCATTGATTGAGTCAAGGTTGCATCAAGATTTATCCTCTGGATCCTTTCAATCACATCACTCAAAGGGCATTCCTTAATTTGAAGCAATGGCCGAGAATGCATGAGGTGGAGACAATGCTTCAAAATGAGATTCCATAGATTGATCCAAGATAGGGATTGCCCCTTCAAGATGTGGAATCTCATTATCAAATTCACGATATGTTTTTTGCGTGATTGAATCCATCTAGACGGCCAAGCTGCCACTTCTGTCTCCATTTTGTGTTGTTCCCTGCCACCTTGTCTTGGTATCAAAGATTCTTCTCTCATAATAATGTTTCCTTTGGTTGTTATGATCATGAACTCGGGTCTCACAGTTTGGTTCAATTTGGTATTCACAGACAAAGCTCGCTCTCAACCCTTACCAAAGGCAAAAGATGACTTTATGTTTACAAATATCTCGGTCCAATAGTTCATCGAAGTGCTTAATGCATTATGAATTTGCCCATTTGTATATGTTTAGGTTAAATTCAGGACAATTTAAAATAAGGCTTTGCCATACCATGTCTTATATACTATTGTTTATACGATGGTTTGTTAGTTGAATGTAAGATATATAAGCATATGGAGGTTAAAGGGACATATATTGCTTGTAGTATTTTGAAATAATTTCAAATATTGCACTAAGATGTGTGGAAGAATAAATGAAGTATGAAGTTATTATTCTAGTGTTGGCAGCAGTTCAAAATTCAAGCAAAAGTCATTATTGACTGTAGAGATATTTTTTCCATCAAAGATTATTATTAGTGCAATGTTTTTTCTTGAGAAAACTCTGTTAGAAGATGCATTCCCTCGTGTCCATTGTTGGCATAGTGCTCACTGGGAAGGAGAACTACTGAGAATGGTCTAGAAAGATCAGTCACAAACTCATTTTTAATGACTCATGGAAAGGCATTTGTGAAGTGGAGGATGAAAATGCATCCACCAAGCCTATTGAGAAATCTAAGGCAACTAGATTAGGGTGATTTCTCTTCACTTGATAACCAACTTGTAGAATTTATAATTAGCTTCTTCTCTTGATTATTATTGTGTTCTTATCATCAAACAACTAACAAAAACATGTAGATCAATAGAACACTTGAACACAAGATATAGGCTGCTAGCCAGAGCCAAAATCTCTCCAAGCGAGGAAAACCCACTGGAAATTCTTCTCTTCTTATAGAATCCTCAAATGAGGACTACCAAGACCTTTAGACCCAAGACAAAGACCCCTCCAAGACCAAGTCAACCTCTTCTTTGATGAACTTCTCTTTAACAAAGTCAACCCAAGTCAGACTGCTCCAAAACTATTGCCACTTCACTTTTGATCTCAAGTTCAAACCTACAACTTTTGACTGCAGAAACCCTAATTCACACTCGTGGGTGAAAAGATAGTAAAAGAGGTCTTCTTTTTCCTTCGCTTAGGATGCTTCTCTCTCCTTAGTAATTCAACTTCCAAACTTGATCCTTTTGACACCAAACTTCAACTCCTTAGATGACTGCAATTTGGTCCTTGCTGCAACAAAGTTTGCCTTAATTTCTTTGCACGTGTGGGATAATGTGGCCCAAAAATCAGACTTCAAAACTTCGATCTCCCTTCCTTTAGTTCTCCTCTTCTTCACTAGATTTTAGGCTTCTCTTCTTATCTCTTTATTGAGCTTGGATGGATGCTTCTCAAATGAGGTCGAGTTTCTTATATATATACACTTTTTGGGAGTACGAATTGTCATCATGAGGCCGATCTCTTGCAGGCCGACTTGGTCTTGGATGGACTTTTGACACAATTTGACTTAAATGTTGAGTTTTCTTGAGTGTTGGGGTAGCATCGGATGTGCTCTAGCTCCCAAAATTTGTGGAGGGACTAGAGTACATGAGATCTCCAAGACCCAGAAAGGGATTTAGGAAATTCCATCCAGTTTGAGAGATAATTAATTAATTAATAATTTTAATCAAGGATCCTAAGTCTAACTTAGGAAAATTAAATTATTAAAGGTAATTAATTAAAACATGTGATGGAATTGTCTTAAGTCACACAGATCAAGCTTTCTTTTAATCTAAGCCATCGATTCAAGATCTGATCATGGCAGTTGGTTTCCCAACGAGAAAGTATAAAGGAAAGGCTTGGGGTCATTTGGAGAACACACACACAAAGGCAGAGCACTGAGACTAAGTTGAAATTCCAGGGCAGGGTTTGCTAAGAATTTTGAGAAGTGTTTCAGCTGTAGAGAGGGGTAATGTAGGCAAGGGGGATGGTCTGAATCCAATGCCTAGAATCAACAAGAGGTAGAGAGCAACATCCAGAGGCAATGCAGAGAAGCAGAGGCAGCAACAGCAGCTGCGCAGCGCAGAGGCAACAACAACAGTTACACAGCAGCTGCGCAGCGCAGAGGCAGCTTTAGCTACGCAGTCCCTTCTGGGGCAGTGCTGGGCAGTAGGGGACCCTCCAGGGTTACATAGAGACCCTTCTAGGGCAGCGTAGGGTTTACGTCACCCATTCAGGGGTTGCGCTGACGCAACCCTCTCCAGGCCAGCACAGAGGCATGCAGAGGCTGACTAGGCTGACGCAGGGGCTTTAGGGACAGCGGTGGGGTTTCTAGGGCCAGAATTTGGCCGAGTCTTGTAAATCTCGTTTGAGGGTGTGGATTAGTCAAGGTTTTGGCTTCAGAACAACAGGTTAGTTGCAAATCTATCTTTTCTCTGTCAGGTTAACCAATGTGGTGCCCAGATTTGCTGTATTGAGAAAACTACTTAATAATATAAATTCTCCAGCAACCAAAAGGCTGGTTTTCCTGCATTGGGTTTTTCCGGGGACAGTTGTCCAGAAAATCTTGTGTGTCACTTTGTCTATTGTGCATATACTTTTCTGTTTTAGATCTGAATCGGTGAAAGTCGGTTATGTGTTTACTTCGATGTTAATCTGAAAATTTCAGCATTAATAACTTGATTAAGTAGGAGAAGTATAACCAGATCTAACAGTAGATTTCTGCATAAAGTAACTTTCAGAAATTTTCACATTAAATAAATTCTACACACTTCAGATGTCTCTCTCTTCCAATGCCTGTTATGCAGAGAAATGGGTGCAAATTTAAGTGTTACCAAGACCAAATGACCTCATCCCAATTATCTTTAGAACTATGCCACTGGATATTCCATATCTTAGAATTTTGAATATTGAATGGGCATTGTTTTGTCAGTTCATGCACATGTATACTTGACTTTGAAAGTCGAGTTTCATTGAAACTTGATGCTTTTGACCAGTTTTCTGTACCTTAACACATTATTAACATTATTTTAGTCAAGCAGTGCCCTCCCACATTTTCTTCTAGAATGACAAGGGTATGTTGTTCCATTCACCTCCTTGGTGTTGCTATGATGTAGCAAGTTTATTTTGCACGCTATTGGAATGATGGCAAAATAATGATAGTGGGTACCACCCTAGTTTGATGATTGATATTTTGGTTAAGGACCTATATCCATGTGCAAGACATTTGATTTTCAAATTGTAATATCATGTTGGAGAGTTAGACTCTGGGAATGTTTATTTCTAGTCAGTTTTATCGGACATTCACTTTTTCATTTTTTCCTATCAATTTCTATGCTCTAGCTGGGGTGTTCTTTGTTTAAAAGCTGTGCAGTTTGATATGCATATTTATTCTAAAATTTATTCACACAATCTGGTGGCTTACTACTACTATACACACCTGTTATGAAATAAATAAATGCAAAGATAGATGCTGGATGTCATGGAAAATGGTCAATGAAGATTAGTGAATACATCTATGTTCAGGACATGGTAAAGAAAATAGTGCAGATTATGTAATGCACCTTTATATGTTAATCATGTCAAGCACATCGTATTAGTGAGTCAATACAGAGGTCTCACTAAGCATTCAGTGATTTGGCTCTTATTGTGAATCTCTTGAAAATGGAATTGTATCTCCTGAAATGAGAGGGAAGCCTAATTCTTACCCTGTCAAGGCTGTAGTGCATAGGGAATTCCAAAGGTAGAAAGATAGAAATATACATGTGACTACATAAGACACAATGTCTACTTGGATGCATCTTGAAGAGAAGTGTAGATGTGGGAAGCTCTATTCTCTAGTCTAGAACAGTGTAACATTAGTTTTACTAAGGTTTATCATTTGCTGCTGCAATTGGTGCTCTGGAATCTAACAGTCTATAATTGTTTAAAGGTAGAGATGGTTGAAGGATGTTACCAACATATACATCAGTCAGGTCACCATGTGAAAGACAACCATTTTCTACTTAAATGGTCTGCGATATTTTACTCAAGGTCCTTTATGTGTGCGTGGTCTTAATGGAATTCAGCAGTTCCTTTGGTATGTTTTTGCCATCTTGATATGCAGTCTTGATATTCAAGTCTAAAGTATATTAGTATAGAATGTGTCTATAATATATCCTTCCTTACTGATCAAACAATTCCTGAATCCTAATATGATATCGGCAGTGTAGAGAAAGGAGCTGATAGGGAATGTCACCTTAAGGCTTATAAAGGATAGGAATTTCTGTTGGGTTAGGGGAGACACACAACTAATAATCTAGTTGGAGTTTGTTAATGGTCAATTGAGCTACCATAAGACTAGAAGCTTGTTGAATAGTAATGCTTTCTAGATAGTGACAGATTTTGGGAGATTTCTCCAGTTGAAATCTGTCTTGCCTATTGTTCTGTTCAATGGCTTGAGGGGTTTGGTAAGGCATCTGACATGTTTATCTTAAGATTGTCTATACTAGATAGATATTGTTAAAGATGGTAGTATGTTTGAGAAAGACCGCACCATTTCTTTATGAATAGTAATGCTTTCTAGATAGTGACAGATTTTGGGAGATTTCTCCAACTGAAATCTATCTTGTGTATTGGTCTGTTAAATGGCTTGAGGGGTTTGGAAAGGCATCAGACATGCTTATCTTAGGACTGTCTAGACTAGAGAGATATTGTTAAAGATGGTAGTATGTTTGAGAAAGAACACATTTCACATGTTGAAGTTTTATCCTGAATCATTTTTCGATGAATTTGTACATCATTTCTTTAATGCCTTGGAATGCTTGATATGGACTTGCAGTGCATTTGTTTATAGTTTATCAATCAACTCTTAATTTCTTGATTGCAATATGTCAGAAAACTTGATTATTTCATTAGCTCTCCTGCATTTTCTTTTGATTTACTGTCAATGTCACTGCAAAATTTATTTACTTGCAAATTAAAGGAATATAAAATCTAACATTTTTACTGCATGTTTCCAACAGGTAGGAACTCCAGGACGTCTTTTAGATCATTTATCAAATACAAAGGGCTTCAATCTACGGGCATTGAAGTATTTGGTATTTCAGATGCCTTCCTGTGTACCATTGTTTCTCTGGGGTGTTTTGTTATGTTGATGAGAATTTTCTTGGATTTTTTGTATATGGACGAAATATGAAAACTCCAGATTCTACTCTCCTCCTAAATCCAAATGCTAGATTCTAATGACAGTGGTGAAGTTAGAGCTTAGGAATCTGAAAGGGAAATGAGGTTGGGGAAGTCAATTGTCCTTCAAACTAAAGAGCTTTTAAAGCCTTCAGTAACAGATACCCACAACCTCTTTTGGGATTATTGATTCCCCACCTTTGAGTTTTGAAGCTTGGCTGAAATAGGAGTAAACGTGGGTTCGGGGATGGGTATAGGGACGGGGACGAGGACGGGTACACCACTTTTTGAAATAGGGTGCGTGGGTTCGTTGGGGGTATATTATAATTTATATTATATTTATAAATTATAATATTATGAATTTGTATATTTTCCAACTTTGAACAAGAAAAATAAAATATTTATGATTTAAACTTTAAAGAATTAAACATGCACATCATTGACCATTCAACATTCACATTGAAATCTCAAAATTTTAAGTTTTATATCAAGTGCAAATTGGAGTTTACATATTAATAAGAATCATAATATATGTCCATTGTCATACTACATTCAAAATTTGCCTTGAGGCATCTCCTAACATGAACTAGGAAATTTCAATATAGTGAACAATGGCATCCTCAAGCCATGTCATCAGCAACTTTAGATCTTCAGTCATCATGCTATCCAGCTGCATAGCTACAATAGTAATGACCTTAACATAGCTACAATAGTAATGGCATTTGGCCTACACAATGAATCTACAGTGGCCATCTCTAGGTCGAAACTGCAGAAAGAGAAGTAAAAAGGCTGAGCTTGAAAAGAATTACAACAAAATCAGTAAAAAAATTGACCCTAACGTTCCCAATTTTGGGGTTCCACGCACCCGTTGTCGGGTTTCGGCACACCCAATTAGACAAAAGAACCCAAATTCTGGTTGCGAAGAATCCAATGCTTACTTGGAGAACCCGGTTTTTTTGGGTGCGTTTTAGAAGAACCTAAACCTGAACCTGGTACTTGGGGACGAGAACCCGGGACGGGTTCGAGAACCCCATCCTCGGGTTTGCGAACCCGTGCAACGTAGGTAGAAACTGAACCATTAATCATTTTTTTGCCCATCTCTTTCATAACACCAATTAATTTGCTCAAGTAAGGGTTTACCCTGGTCAACCTGGTAATGTCCTGAAAGGTCTTACTCTGTGTCAGACTTCCTTTTCTCCATTTCCAATTTATTTTCTTATGACTCTGTACTCTGTGTAACTTTTAAATTCTAATCTGTTTTGAATGTTGGAAGCTAATAAAGCAGCCAGTAATTTGATCACCATTTTCAATTAAATTTTACCTTTCTTAGCACTTCAGCAGATTGGGATTCTTGTTTAGGAAAATTTAAGTGTTCAATGAATCCAAACCTTCCATACCATTGGACTTTCCAGAGAAGACGATATTGAGGGTCATGGTTTTTGTTTGTTATTAGAAAGTGATGGCAAAATTTCAAATCACTGCATAGATCCCTTCCTAACTTTTCCCTTCATTTCCCTGAAATATTCATAGAGAAATATAAATTATCCCTTACCAAGGCATGGAATTGGATCCTTGATTTGGTGATTGATTGCCTGTTCTTCCACCCTGAATGAACAATACTGTCGAGGACTTAGTGACCCTGTTTCTTCTCTTTTTCTAGTTAGCATGGCTGGTTGAATCTGTAAGTCATGGAAGGGAGCTGATTTGAGTCAAGAAGTGCTTATGCAAATCATGTACGAAACGAACTTTTTTCTGGAGTTGAACTACTACTTCTTTCCACTAGACTATTCTCCATTCTATGCTTGCTTCCGTCAAACATTGACTGCAGATATCTGAACTGTATATGGGTCACTGTGTCTGGGACCAGTGAAGCTCCCAGACTAAATGTATTCTTAGTAAAATCTGTTTATTTAGAATCTAGATCACATTTGCCATCCAGTTGGCACCAAAACTAGGAGAGACTTTGAACTTTGTTGTTTCAGTCTGACAGGAATTCAAATATCAGCAATATCAAGATGATTTCAAAATAACTGCAAGTTAAAGCAGGCAAATATGGTAACAAAATATAACATGGGAAGAAAGAATTTGTTAGTAAATGCTGGATTTGATCCCTTTTTTATCTCTGAAATTGTATACACCTGTGCAGAGCCTAGGGTATGCATTATCCTGTATTGGACACAGGTTTGGCCTTGATATGTACTGGAGATCTGGATATGAGTGGGGCATGCTTGGAATATGTGTCAGAGATGTTGGGCATTTCTCAGGATTCATATTGCCAAAAAACCCTAAAAAGCACACTAAAATTGAAACCCTGAAAAATCGAAAGCCTCAAACTTTGAATAGAAACCTATTCATGGATGGTCTCATTCTTCATGTTTTGGGAACGTTTCTCTGCAATGAGATGTTGAATACCTCTCTCTCTATTTATATATATTTCTTTATGTATTTATCAATCTACATATTTGTACTATATCCATAACCTGCGTAAACAAATTTCAAGATAGCTATTTCTGAAACTGTACAAATTTATCCATGTTGTCTGAAAGGTTAAGGTTAATGAGAATTCTCTCTTTTTTTTGCTTCATTGCCAAATTCATGAATGGTATTCTGAAATTTTGGCTGTTTTCTTTACATAAGCAGATATATTATATTTATTCATTGCCACACCCAATAATCTGTTAACGAGGGTCTTCTAATCCACTCACTTCACAAAGTCGGATCTTCTGCGGAAATTAAAATTTTGTTCTGTCTTCCTCAAAGGTTGTTTGAGCCTGAATGCTTTTTGGTTCTAGGCTTCTTTGGAAATAAAATTAGTTGCTTGTCTAATGTAAATACATTGGCAAATTGAGTAGAAGCTTCTCCAAACCCTGCTCTTTAACCAGAATGAGTGCTTTGTTTTCAATTCTTGTCTTGGTGCTTGTTTGTTGGCTCACTCAGTGCTAAACTCAATGTTCAACAATTGAGAGAATAGAATCTAAGTTGCACTGAAACGGATACGGGAATCGATACGGATACCGATACGGGGTTTGAAATGGATACAACAAATTTTCAAAAAATACGGATACGATACGGTAGGAAACGACACACACACACATATATATGTAACAAAAATGAGAATTTCATATTACCATTCATCTTTTAGAATCTAAATTCTATATCTAAAAACACACAATTAATTATCGTCTATCATCGTCATCCATTCAGCATAAACATTGTCGTCATCATTAATGGTTATTATAACATTCATGATTCAACATATCATCAAGTTTTTGTTTCAAATTTCAATCATCAACATGACAAGTTACAACATCATCAACAAAATTAATAATGCACACTACATAGTACAAAGTACAAAATGAACTATCATTGAAAGTCTACTATCATTATTCATAATTCATATGGTGGTTCAAAAGATTAAAAATTAAAACACCATCATAAATTACATTTACATATCATCAAATATGTCTTCATTCCTGTCACTAAGAAGTTCCACATCCTCTCTAGAAGTGGGAGCATTGCTGCGATGTCCACTTGAAGATCCACCTAGTGGTGACTCCGCATCAAACAAAGTCATATGAGACTTGGCGTTCAACATCATATCCAAGTCAGACAACTCTGGTTCCACATCCCATAATTTGGCAGCCCCAAGTTTGTATTCGTTTTTCGTGTGACAAAAGACGAAGGTTTGAATGAACATACACTAGTTCCTCAACCTTATTAGAGCCCAATTTGTTTTGCTTCACTGAATGGATGAAGGCATATGTACTCCAGTTCCTTTCTGCTGAAGAGGAACTAACAACCTGTGACAAGATCTTGATTGGCCAATTTTTGGATATGTGGAAGTTCTCCACCATAGTGAAACAATAGTTTCACCAATCAATTGGACTCATTGCTCTCTTGTCCCACATACAATCAATATCAGAACCCCAACCCTCTGATCCCACAAAATGAACAAAATTTGCACGAATCCGAAGCCCTATTTTAGAATCTACAAAAAGTTTTCTAAAAGCCTTTTTAAATCCTTATGAGACTTTTGGGTCTTTGTTTGGTGTGATTCTTTCTGGATCACTTAGCAACTCTGCAACATAATATTTTGGATTCACTGTATAGGCCAAAATGTGCAATGGGTTGGTCATCTTGTTCTACTTTTTGGTCAATATAGCTTTTAATTCTCTGTAAAGGAATTCATCTGGGTCATTCTCCTTGGCATTTATAACCACCCTTATCTTCTCTATCATGGAATCAATGCTCTCATACACCTCTCCCAAATTATGCATATCTGTGTCAAAAATACGGAGCAAATGCACAATTGGCTTAGTAAATGCGAAGAGCTACTCCACCCTATCCCACTATTCATCATCAACAACCAACTTTTTCATTGCTTGTGCTCTATCAGATTGTGATTCCTCCATTGATTCCAAAGAGAACTACATACCATTGATTGTAATGCATCTTTCACCTGCATAAGCCTTGTTAAGAATATGATGTGAGAAGCAAAACGAATTTCAACAACATGTAGGTGCCAAACTGCCAATGTTTCAATAAATCAAAAATCATAATTTGATTGAATAACTATTATGATTCACGAATCATGTCATTTGAGAATCCAATTTACATATTTGAATTTAGAGTCATAGAAATTAGAATTTATGAAATAAACTTCAAAGTTTAGGTACCTTAAGAAGCTCCAACTTTGCAAATTCCCTGTAGATGCCTTCAGACATGTGATGGTTTGTGATGAAGATTTGAATTTATTTTTCTTCTTCAAAAATAACTCGAATCCACTTAATTTGTTTCCTTATCTTGCTCAACATGAGGGTCAATAAATGTACAACACAATGAGTCCAAAAAATGTGCTGATATTTGCTTTCAATAATTAGTCCTGCTGCTTTACACACCGTTGCATTGTCAGTGATTATCTGGACAACATTTTATGGACCCACCAATTCAATTGCTTCAATCAAAATGTCAACAATGAATTGAGAATCTTTCATCTGCCTCTCACAATACACTGCTTTTAAAAACATTGTCGCCTTTGGGATTTGAGCAATCACATTGATCAAAGGCTTATTCCTTTGATCTTTCCAACAATCAGAAATGAAGGCTTATTCCTTTGATCTTTCCAACAATCAGAAATGATGGTCACCCTTGAAATGCACAATGAATTATGAATGGGGCTTAATTTAGCCTCTGAATCTAACTTTTCATCATTCAACATTGTGGTGCGAACCTTCTCATATCAGGGCTCTTGAACCTTTTTGAGGCTTCATTTACTGCTTTTATCATCTTTGCCTAGTAAGGAGATCACACAAGTTTAAAAAGAAGACCATTTGCATGAATGCATTGACCTATAACTACAATTGCCGTCTCTCAAGCATCATTATTAAAACTCTTTTCAAACGGTCCCAAATTAGATTGCATTGAACCAACAATTCCATGAGAATGAAGTGGAGGATTTGATGAAGATGCTCTTGGGTGTTTTAATTGAGAGGCAGGATTTTCCTCATTTGCTTTAACATGTCTCGTCTTGTTCTTTTTGATATTTTGCAAGTTTTGCCTTGCTTAACCATGCCCATCTGTTCCATTCTCTTTAGGTGGACCATTGCATATTCAAACCCTATTTCCTTTTAAACCAAGTAAATGTGCTTTAACCCGTGTGTATGATCTTTTATACTCCTTTTGACACTCACTGCAAACTCATACCAATGATCTCCTTTCTTGGATCTTCCCAACAATAGTTGCATATTTTCAATGTGGTGACTTTGGATCAACTTTAAGGGCAGATTCAATTTCATGTTCCACTTTCTCTGCTTCATGAATGAATGAACTTGAAGTTGCCATTAATGATAATGATGATGTAAACGAAACTGCAAAATAAAATTGACAAATATGTATTTCAAAACAAGTTACAAATTTACAAGCAATGAGAAAGAACAATCATTATTAAAACCAAAGATTGGACTTGTGTATATAAATTCAACGGCAGTTGAAGAAGAGATGGTGACAATTCTATTAAAAAACCTAACACCTTTGTATGAAATGTTTGTTGATATGACATTTGAGGAAATGGTTACATGTACAATGCTTTCATATTTGAATTGTTATTATACTCTATTCATGGTAACGATGGACACCATTCAAAAGCAATGTCCACGCTTCGATAGTAATCTATTTTAGCTTCTAAAACTGTAATTACAGGAATCTAAGAAAATCTGACTCTACAAGTTTTGAAGCACTGAAATATCAGAGAATTGAAGCATAGGAACATGTAGATAATTTTGGTTGATTCTCAAAGCACCTAACACAATTCTGGCAAAGAATTGAACGATGAAATAAAAATTAGATAAGCCTGTTTTCTGTATCATGACTTCTGCAAACAAGGTTTACTTATTTCCTATAATGATTGTAGCGAACATTGACAACCCTGAGCCTTATTCATTTTTTGTTTCTTTTTAACAAGTTCTATTATATTGTTACGTGGAAAATTAAAGCAGAAGTTCTGAACCATGTAAAACCCATCTAGATTCATGAAGAATTTTAGATTGTATATGCCCTCTAATTACAAGGTTATTGCTTTTTGCATCACAAAGATCATGTCAACAAGGACAAAACAATGATCCTTTGCGAAAAGAGGTTTTCTATCGATTGCCCATACGTTAGACACAGTAAGTATAAGTTGAAACCTTAACCACACAACATAAAATAAACAACAGTACATATTGTTATCTAAACATATCATACAAGTCACTAAGCCTGCAACATAAATAACCAATTTGTTGTATATATTGTTACCTAAGCATATTGTAGCTCATCCCGTGGTCTGCATCTCCCTGGTGCTTAATGAATTCAATTCACACTAGTAAATCAAAATACGTAATATGCCAAACCCCACTCCCGATGATGCAAGACAAACACATAAAAACAAAACGTCTATGAAACTAGAGAATATCTACAAAACAAAAAACAAAATACTAAATAGATTAAGACACATCTTGCTTGAAAGAATTTATACAAACCACTTATGAGACAAACAAATGCAAATACTTGTAAGTTGTAACTACACTAAATTAGAGAAAATCTACGAAACAAAATTAACAAATACGAAATAGATTAAGAACATCTTGCTTCAAAGAATTTTACACAAATCCACTTGCAAGACCATAGCAAATCTATAAAATAGAAAAATACAAATACTTGTAAGCACATCTTTCTTGAAATGAATCTATGATAGGGCATATGACTTTCAATGATAAAATGGCACTCATAGTCGGTGACTCAATTCTTGAATCACAATGGCACTCACTCTAGTCAACGACGACGAAAATGGCACTCACTTCAGTCGGCGACGACGAAAACACAAGGGTAATAGGTTAGGTCCAATTCAGTAAAAAAATTAATATGAAAACCAAAATCAAAATCTGTTCTTGATGACCAAAAATCGTGATATGTTTTCCTTCTAGGCAGATCCGTTTCAGCAAATCGTGATACGTTTTCCTTTTAGGCAGATCCGTTTCAAAAAATCATAAAACGTATTCACTTTTAACGGAAATGAGTTGATTTTCCCCAAAAACGCCTAAAAAACGTTTCAAATGGCTAACTACTATTCTGAAAAACAAAAATGCCACAAATACGTATCCAAGCCGTTTTTTCCAACATTTCATACATGTTTATGAATCCGAAACGATGAACAACGTTTCTGGGGTGTTAGGTCCGTGTTTCCGGCAACTCAGAATATAATTGCTCCCTTTCTTTAATTGCCAACAATGAAGCCGAGATCTGCCCTTCTAGTCAATCTGATGAGTATATCCCAATACCAACAATAGATGCTAATCCTCAAATGATTAAGGGCTCTCAACAATTTGAGCAACCAATTTTGATGAATTCATAAGAGCAGCTGAAATCACAACATGGAGCTTCTTGCAATGAATAAAAAATATAATACTTAAAGTAGCATTCACGATGCTTGTTTTATAAAAAAATACAATAGTTAAAGTAGCATTCACAGGGCTTCTTTTATAAAAAATACAATACTTAAAGTATCATTCACAAGGCTTCTTTTAAAAAATATAATACTTAAAGTAACATTCACAAGGCTTCTTTGAAAAAGTATAATACTTAAAGTAACTTTGACGAGGCTTATTTTACACAAATTACACCTTGTTTTTTCCAGAAACAATTTACATAAAAGGTGGTTCTTCATATAACATGAATAGATGCAATGTGAAGAATCAATTTCTTGCCTGGACACAAAAATATTGGGTTGCTGAAGTGAATCCAATAGAAGATTATTTTGACGATATACAGAAGACTAAAAGTGAATGTCAAACAACAATAGGCTGTGTACAAAGAGAGCACTCAGACTTATGTAAAGAGGTTATGCACATTTTAGAGAAGAGGCAAACAATCGTAGCATATGACTTGCTTCCCCTGAAAAGAGATGCGATTTGTCTGTAGGAGAGGCATATGCCTTCATTCCTCCTCTGTGTGCTGAGTGCGGTTGAGATTAATATTCAACAAACTGGAACTGGAATGTGTGGCTAAGTGTAAGTGCTGATAATTGCAAGACATTAATATAAATGTTTAATTAATTGAGAATTGAAACAACTCTATTTATAAAGACATTCATCTAATCAGAGAGATAATATGGATGGTCTGATTATGCCGATAGGCATCCCCCCTTTTGAAAGGTGGCATAAATAATCTCTTTTTTAAGTAGAAATCTCGATCTTGTGGTCAAGAATCAAAGATGCTGACATATTCTCGTTGTCCTTGCTACATCAACGGATGGAATATTCAATATTAACTCCCTTACATCCTTAAACTCAATATTAACTCCCTTGCATCCTTAAATCCATATGTTTATCATCAGTGAACCTATTTACCTTTTCACATTTACCTAATATGATTATTAAATTATCGTGTTGCTGGCCGATTATCAAATAATAAATGGCATCATGGCTTATGAAATGGATCATTGGTGTGTGGGCTTATGCACGTGGGCTTGGGAAATGAAATAGGTGCGTTCTCCTTCCTGTAAGATCCATTTACAGGTGTTTGAAAGTTGTTTAATGCAAATGGAATCATGTGTTTACAACTGTTTTACGTTTCCACCATATTTTTCCTTCAAAAAAAACTTGTAAAAGCTTTTCTTGTAGCAACTTTGCCAAACCTTCCTTCAAACCTTCCATGTCTTTCTTCAAATCTTCCATGTTGCCTTCTATACCACCGATCTTAGATTCCATGCCATTCTTCAAACCATCCATCTTAGCTTCCTCGCCTTTCTTCAAACCATACATCTTAGCTTCCATTTCATTTTTTGTTACTCTTTGCGAAAGCGAAATTTTTTGCACTTGGTCTTGTAATTTCGATATATCACGTTGCACTTCTTCCTCTTCATGAGTCGTAGTAGAGCCTTCTGAGGGCTTAATGGGTGTTGAATTCTTTTTAGGGGGCCGGAGTGTTAAA